>CM075941.1:1064681-1354828 GCA_038030265.1 Corythucha ciliata | reverse complement strand
CTAAAATTATAATACGCGAAGCTGTGCGTGAGGATTGCCCCAAATTCTAAAACTCATCAAGGTAATTTATTAAACAGAGCATTTTGGAATCAAGCGGATCATTATTTACTCTTCGTGTACCGCAGGAGCTTGCAAAATTCGAAAACTTGCTGGACAATGTCACTCTCACGGACGAAGGTAGTCATTTTCTTTCGGGACGATTAAAAAATTACGAATTTTGACGATTCATATTTCGAATTTTCAAGAATTTCAAAAGGACTTTGATCACGATCCGCCTCTATTTACGAGCTTCGTTGTTGAAAATGAAGGTGTGACCCACTGTTTGGGACTCAGATAAATTACTTTCTCACCTAATTTTGTTGACATCTTCTTTACTTCGAAGACAAGCCCGGAGAACTGATTGGCTATGCGTTGACGCATTTCGACTATTCGACGTTCAATGGGAAACGTTTATACCTGGAGGATATTTTTTTCTATAGTGAAAAATATCGAAGTCAAGAAGTCGGTAGTAAATTATTTTCATATATCTGCAAGGTTATACATTTATTATGATGTGATAGATGTTATGCTCGATAGAATCTTGGATGGAGCAGGTAATGATTTATTTTCGAGCAACACTTGTAGGAATAAGCGTTAATGTAACTAAATAATCTTCGTACAGGAGACGTAGAGGAATGCCAGTATTCGTTTGTCCAATACGATGATGCCGTCGAATATTTCGCAGGTTACGTTGGAAAGAAGGCGATATCGTTCTCAGAATGTTCCGAATGCCAGGCGTCTGTTGTGGGTGAACAAGCGTCGGTAAACGAATATTTTAAAGAACGAGTTCTGTTTGGAGCACTGAAGAAGCCAACGCTCGAATTAATTCAGCTTCTGCAGTATATCGAACGCCACATAACTGCAACTAAGGACAAAGATCCCTTGCATACCGATACCTTCATTAGTGTTGTGTATTCTTTGCAGGAATCTGAAAATAATTTACCTTTAGTAGGGTGTGAAAAAAAGGAACATCAGATCAGCTTCGCCAAAGAAATCCTTCTTTTCTATTGTAACGGAGCGAAACCTCCCCCCCCCCCCTAATTTTCTTGTACAAATATTTTTATTATTAATTTTTACCTGTAGTTAATTAAGTTTATTAATATCATATACATATATTACCCTTTCGTTAAATCATTTTTCTTTTACGACATCATTTAGTGTAATTTCGTTATTTTGATGATTAAATATAAGTAATCGTAATAGTTATAAATCTTTCAAAACCAATAACCAAAGAAACCCAGTGGGAGCAAACCCGAGTTGGGGAATGAGAGTGAGACGGGGAAGAGTTAGGAACATCTAAGAGTACCTGTCCTGTCCTTCTGTCCTGTCCTACCATCCATCCTGTCCTGCGCTTGCGCTACCCCTAACGCCCCTATAAAAACCCCAAAATCCCGGTGCCTCACCAGTTGGTGTCGGCTAGTCAGAGCGCGAACAACTCGAGTAAAAGGCAGCTCCGCGCTGTACAGTGTCCTATCGTCTCGTGTCAGAATTGTGTTTGGAAGTGAAGCCGGCAACCCAGAGTTGTGTCAACGGCGAGTGTTGTGTTCTGTGATCTGTGTGTTTCGTTGTGCTTAAAAGTCAAAGTCAGTTCAGTGTAAAAGGCCGTGAGTGCCCTAGTCGTCCTCGTCTCGTTCTTCGTTTGTCTTCAGTCCGTCCTCATCGACATCCCCACCGACGTCCTCGTCTCGTCTTCTGTCCGTCCTCATCGACGTCCTCGTCTCGTCTTCAGTCCGTCCTCATCGACGTCCCCACCGACGTCCTCGTCTCGTCTTCTGTCCGTCCTCGTCTCGTCTTCAGTCCGTCCTCATCGACGTCCTCACCGACGTCCTTGTCTTGTCTTCAGTCCTTCCTCATCGACGTCCTTGTCTTGTCTTCAGTCCGTCCTCATCGACGTCCTCGTCTCGTCTTCTGTCCGTCCTCATGCATCGACGTCCTTGTCTTGTCTTCAGTCCGTCCTCATCGACGTCCTCACCGACGTCCTCGTCTCGTCTTCTGTCCGTCCTCATCGACGTCCTCACCGACGTCCTTGCCTTGTCTTCAGTCCGTCCTCATCGACGTCCTCACTGACGTCCTCGTTCTCGTCTTCAGTCCCGCCTCATCGACGTCCTCAGACGTTCCCCGCCGCATCACCAAATTGGCGCCCGTTCGGCACCTTAGCCGCCCCGGGCTGCGCCGAGATCGTCCGCTGCAATTATCCAACCGTTCGAGAGAAGGATAAATACACATCCCGGACGCTCCAACGTGCTTCGCTCTCAGCTTAAACCAGTTAGTTCGACGACTTCAAGCCTTTAAGATGAACACTGGTGAGTGAGGCTTCCTTCTCGAAATCTTTCCTTAGTTCCCGATATCATTCTCACGTCCCCGATCGAAAATCGTCTCTCTCTCTATCCCTCGGGTTTGATCTGACGAGTAATATAAAAAGACTGTCCTCATTGTAAATATATTCCTCTCTCTCGTTATATATATTATTACTATTTGTTCATCAATTAATCTTATTGTTCGTTGAAATAAATTTTACCTTTTTTGTGAATTCGTATATTTTTACCCAATTGCCTTCTCTGACCATCCAGAACCCCGTTACACTATGTTTGCACACGTATGCACTTCATGTGTAAATTTCTTAATAGAAAAAGAAGGAGTAACGTGGAAGCTAAATACTTGAGTAAGCTTTCAAAACTTAAATGAAAGAAGGTGCTCGCCTCGTGGATTAAAGCTGCCAAGTGCGGCGATACCGCACGTAAAAAAAACGCGCCGTTAAACCCTACCTGCAGAAGATGAAATTAACGAAACTTATTTTCGATTCCTTATTTACTCATCTAAGGTGGTGAGGAAACGGGTTGAAGTATTTTAAGTAGAAGTTTTAGAACGCATTATCAGTTCAGTTGAATGGAGAACTTGCATAAATCTCAGATTGGGAAGATAAGTGGTGGTTTGACATGTGATCCGAAGGATGTCAACTGAAATTGCAACCCGAAGTGCGTCTAGTCGTCTAGTGATTTTTAAGTAAGTATCTAAGTTCTTCAGATGATGATACATGGTATGAGGGCAAATGACTAGTTAATTACTTGAAAATAATTCGAAGGAACTGAAATTATTTATTTACTGTAGCAAGAAAAATTGCCTTCCAGAAAACTCGTCTTTGTGACTTGTCAAACCCCACTCAAAATTTTTCAAAATTCGCTGAATAAAATCCGACTGTGTACAATAGTATTGTAAGAGAGCCCTTTTCAAGAAAACCCATTTTTTAAAATGTGCAAGTTCCAATTAGGAAGACTCGGGCCTAAAGCTGGTAAATAGTAACAACGTTAAAAATGGGCATGCAGTCCGAAAATTGGCTCCACCCGAGATGAAATAAAATGGCTTATTAATTGCTTTGATAGCCTCAATTCATTCATAATTATTTACTCAATACATTTATTTGCCGACCAAATGCAGTTTCGTACGAAACCTACGTAAATCTGGCCTCTGGCTGGCTTTTATAATTGAAATAAATTAGTATAAACTTGAGTAAACAAATTATTCCTTTGCAGTCTCGATGACAGAAGCTTATTTGCGCAAATAAATAGCTCAAAATGCAATTACACAAATTTTTAATGTGAGAAAAGTAAAAGTTGTCCCATGAAGTTCCGGTGTGCTAGTCCGTCAAATAGGACCAGTGGTCAGTGGCGTGCCCAGGAATTTTCCTTGGGAGGGGTTTTCTAATTACAAAATTATAATGTATATAAAATGGTGATTTTTTTACAGAAATGGGGGGGGGGTCAATCAGTTTTAAGGGCGCGAATAGCCAGTTTGGCAATTTTTTCGGCGCAGCATGGCACAAATCATAATTTAAGCCATCTATACAAGGCGCGAATGATCAGTGTCGGTATTTCTAAGGCAGGAATTGTCCGCAGTTTCACCGTTTTCAAGCCGCGGAGGATCAGTTTTTTTTTGGGTGCCGATAGCCACTTTGAAGACGCGCAGTAGCCTCTGTAGGGCGCAAATGATCTATTTAGCTGATCTTTAGACCGTGAATTTCTGGTACGCGTATGCCATTTTTAGGACTTATATAGTCAGTTTTGCTATTTTTAGGGAACGAATCGTCAGTTTAGACATTTTAAGGGTACGTGGTTCAGTTTGGCCGTTTTTGATGCTGGATAATGGTCAATTTTGCATTTTCAGGACATGAATCATCCGTTTCGGACCTTTCAAAGCACATTTCTCGCGGGCCGCTATATGTAGAGTTGTTATTACTAATTTTAGGACGTGAATAGCCAGTTTGGCTATTTCTACGGCGCAAAATGTCATAATAGTCATTTCTAAGGCATGAATAGTCAGTGCGATATTTTCAGTGCTCGAATCATCAGTTTTACCAGTCGAAATGGTCAGTTTTGCTGTTTTTAGAGCAAGACATTTCTATTTTTCCTAGCGCTAATGGTTAGTTTGGCCAATTTAAGGACAGGAATCGTCTGATTAGGCATTTTCAAGGCGTGAATCGTCAGTTAAGCTATTTTTAGGGCGCGTAGTCTTGAAGCTTGACATTTACATAGGGCGTCAAACCAAGGCGATAATGGTCAGTTAGGGCATTTTTGGCGTGCGACTGGTCGATTTTGCCATTTTCAGGGCGCAAATCGTCAGTTATACTTTGCCCAAACATAGCAGCGTAGGCGGGTTCAATTAGTCCCTTCTAGCCAATTACGCACGCATCGTTATTTTGACCATTCTTGGCGCGCTAATTGTCTATTTTGCAACTTTCAGGACAGGAATAATCTGTTAAGGCATTTCCAGGCCACCTAGATTCATTTTGGCCATTTTAGAGCGAGAATCGCCAATTTGGCTATTTTTAGAGCGCGTGAAGTCATTTTAGCGGTTTTATAGAGTGGTAAATGCCAATTTTTAGGGCGCAAATAGACATTTTAAATGCAAGAATCGTCAGTTTTGCCATTTGGAGTCGCGATTATAGTCAGTTTAGCAGTTTTTTGGAAGTGAATTACGGTCCTGTCAAGCCATTTTTAGTCAGTCTAGCGAAGCACACAATCTCCCAAGCCCAAGCCCCTCGCTTGAGCAAATCCTGGATCCGCATCTGAGTATGAGTATGCCATTTTTAGGGCGTGAATAGCCAGGGTTTTTTTTAGGGCACGAATGTTAAATTTAGACATTGTGAAGGCTCAGTTTGGCTATTTTTGACGCACGAATGGTCGTTTTTGCCATTCTCAGGTCAGGAATAATCTGTTTAGGCCTTTTTAAAGGGCGAACCGTCAGTTTATTGTTAAACTGACTCTATGTGCCCTAGTTCTGGGGCATATAGAATCGGTGTTGCCGATTTTGCCCAGTCTGGCCATTTCTAGGGCGCGTAGAGTCAGTTTTGCCATTTATGTAGGGCGTGAATAGTACGTGAAGTCAAGGCGCGAAAACCGTTAGTTTGGCCAATTTTGGCGCGCGGGTGGTTGATTTTGCCATTTTTGGAGCAGGCATCATCTGTTCAGGCATTATCAGTGCACGAATTGCCAGTTGTTCCAGTTTTATGACTCTTAAAAAAAGTCAGCTTGCTGGACACTTTAGAGCTTGGACAATTTTAGAGCGGGAATCACCTGCTTGGCTATTGTTAGCGCACTTATGTATAATCAGTTTGGCTTTTTTCAAGGCGGCATCAGTTTTTTGCCATTTTCAGGGTGCGTGAAGACAGTTTGGCAATTTTTGTGGCTCAAATATTTAGTTTTGCCATTTTGGGGCGCGAGAGTATAGTCAGTATAGGATTCTGTGTGGTAGGGATAGCTAATTTTAGGCAGCAAATGGCTGTCAAGTCATCTTAAGTAGATAATGTGTCCGACAATATTAATTGAATAATTGAGCTTAGATGACCCTATAAGGACATTTATGGGATTACTCCCCCTCCTCACCGCACCACCCTAGTCACAAACGTGAATTCGAGGGATTTTTTATTGTGAAATCGACAGTTTCGCAGTGAAAACGTGAGTTTTCTGGTAAAACTGTTTTGGGATATAAACCCTGAAACTGCTACACCAGAAAACTGAATTTAGTGGTTTTACCTCAAAACTACAAATGCTACATTGAAACTGCGATTTCAGCACCAAAATGGCGATTTTAGCACAAAATGGCGATTGAATAGGTACTGCAATTGTGATTTTTGCATAACACTGTTAATTTTATCACTTAGATATTGGATTTTGAAGACGCGTAATCCGAGATATTGGGTTTTCAGTGAGTTAGACCTGCAGAGATTGTCTATATTGGGTACGACAAATCCGCAAAATCAGTTGTTGAATTAGGCAGCGCCCCACAAAATTGATTTTTCGGCCACGGAAATTCACGGCAATCGCGGAACAAATCCGCGAATTAATGTTTTTTAGACAGCTGAGCAACTGGTTTTAAGTGAGCAGTGTGCCAAACGCGCAAAAATGGTTCTTGAGGGCAAAATGCGTGAAATTGGTTGTTGAATGTGCTAATCCCACGAAATTAATTTTTCAGTGAGCTAGACCTGCAAACATTTGGTTTTTTTTTTAAAGCTAAATCTGAATTTTCCTTTAAGTTGTGTCAGGTCTGCAAAAATTGATTTTTAGGGCGCAAAAATCCCCAAATTTTTTTTTTTTTTTTTTGGTGAGCCAAATTCCAGAAATGATTTCTTAGTGAGCGTCACCGTAACAAAATGTGATGACCCTGAAGGATTTGTACACTTTGATGGTACCTAGAGGTGGGCAGCTGCGTCTAGGGGAGGGCAACTGCTCACCCCTGCCCCCCTCTGGCTACGCCCATGCGGACTTGCCGCAAATGAGGGCCTTTAGCTATGTCTCCCTCCACTTGTGCACTTTCGTCTTCCTCTTTCAATTCAACACGCCTTTCATAGCTATGTCTCCACTTGTGCCGCTATTGCATGCCTCAAAAAAGCTGGAAGGATATCAGAAATTGCGTGAATAGCTTGTAGACGCATGCGTTGTTGAAAGTTGAAGCGCCAGTTGAAAAGGCGTGTTGAATTGAAAGAAGCGCACAAGTGGAGACATAGATTTCCAAGTATCGCTTCAACTTTCAACAACGCATGCGTCTAAGCTGTGTACACAATTTCTGATATCCTTCCAGCTTTTTGAGGCATGCAATTGCGCATTCCTCACGTTCAACACACCTTGCGCTACGATCCGTGCCTCTGACGCATACGAAAAGGCACAAGTGGCGACATTAGCTTTTTATCATGTTTAACCGCGGCGAGCGATTTTTGACGATTTGGCCACGAATAACGTTTTCCTCCTCCCTCAATTCTCGCCATAAATTAGCAATTTCCTATTCTTTTTGCCGTGGTTTTGCACAACAAGAACAGCTTATTAGCGCTTCCTCCCAATTTCAGCCGTTCAAGGTAATCTGCGAACCGCAAATTACTGCTTTTTCTCAGTTTTGGGCCTGGAAAGTTGCATTGAGAAACCACGAATTAGCAGTTTTGCTCAACTTTAGCCGCAAATTACAGGATTTTCCAAGCTTCAAACCGCAGACTTGCCCCCAAAACAGCAAATTTGCGCAATTTACAAATTTTGGCCGTGGACCTTAGAACAAGGATAAGGACCTTCAGAAAACGTGGGATTAAAGTTCATTTTAGCTGCAAAGTTGCCTTCAGATTCCACAAATTTCCAGCAAGAAGGTGCTGTTTTTTCCTCAATCACAACGACAAAGTAGCTCTTTCCATTGCCTCAAATAATATTTTATAGCTGAAAATTAACGAATTAACGTTGTTTATCTATTTCAGTCCCAAACTTGTCCCAAGAACAGCTCATAAGCATTTTTTCCCCATTTTAGTCATGCTTTGAAAGACTTCCGTGAACCACGAATTAGCGTTTTTCCAAATTTTAGCCGTGAATCGCCTCGAAAACCACAAATTGGCGTTTGCAATGTATCCATTATACACCATCGTAGCGCACTTCGGTGGTGGTGATGGTGGAGGTGGTGGTGGTGTGGGGGCAGAAACTCCCAAGGATTGGTAAACGGTCAAATGTGTTTTTTTTGGCCCTGCCAAACTGGTAATTTTGCGACTGACATAGTCAGCCTGGAAATATGTTAATTCGGTGCCAGAGACTTGTGGATTTGGTTTTTGGAACATTCCCTGATTGGAGGGACTTCGCCGGAGCAGGGGCGTAGCCAGCCCATGATCAAGGGGTGGGCAGCCAGCCAGGCACATGGATTCAGAGTTTGGGGGGTGGGGGCGCACGTATTAAGAAAAAGTGCTCGTTCGCGGATGAAATCCGCATGAAAAGGACATTTTCCGGCTAGTACTGAGCTAAAACACCCATTCACGGCTAGAATTGAGAAATAGCGCTGATTCACGTTGAACTTGAGAAATAAATCTGCTCATGGTTCGCGGTTGAAATTGAGAAAACACGCCAATTTGCTGTTTCGCGATCCAAAGTCCGGGCTGAAATTAAGAAAATGCGCTAACTCACGGTTTACAGTGCTCTTTTCACGGCTAAAATTGACAAAATAAATTACGCTAATTTGCGGCTAGAATTGAGGAAAAATGCCAATTCACGGCTAAAATTGAGAAATTGAGCTCATTCACGCAGGTAAAATTGAGAGAAGGCACCAGTTCGTGGTTTCTCAAACCAACATTTCGGTGAACATTGCGAAAAAGTGATAATTGACTGTTTTTATACATTTATACTATAGCAAGTTTGCGGGTACAATCGAGAAAGAGGGTGACTTAGCGCCCACATTTTTGAAAAAGTTCTTATTTTCGGCTAAAATTAAGGCACATTGAGGAAAACACCTATTTTAAGGTTCGAGATGCAACGTCCGGATAAAATTAGTGGATCCGGAGTATTATGTGGATCTTTTCACTGCTGAAATTTGAAAGGGGGAATTGCTCAAGGCAGAATTGAGATTAAAACACGAATTTGAGGCTAAAATTGAGGGAAAATGAATTTGCAAAATTGTCACAAATGTATAGTCAAAAATGTATTGGTTAAAATTGAGAAATAGCGTTCATTCACAGGTTACATTGAGGAAAAACTGTTCTTTTGCGGCTGAAATTGACAGAACGCACCTATTCGCGGTTTACAGGCGATGCCCAGTGCTGGCCGTAATTAGAATAGTAAATCAAAAATGTGTTATTTCACGGTTTTTTGAGACCTTTTTACGGTTAAAATGAAGAAAATAGGCTATAATTCGAGGTAGAATTGAGAAAAAGCACTCAGTTTCACCTAAAATTAAAGAAAAACGTCAATTCGACGCTACAAATAGTGCTCATTCACAAGTTAATTGGGGGGGGGGGATTCTGTTCAACTCATCTTGAGGAAAAACTGGATCCACCACGCCTGTGGGCAGATTCACTGGCGAAAATAACAGATGAACCATGGACTTTTTGCAGGCTTGTAACAGCAGGATCTGGGGCGCGCCTCAATGGTGTAATGGATACAATGCTCGCTTCGCAACCCAGCGGGCCTGGGTTCGAATCCAGCTATTGCCCATTACACTATAAGGCTGCGGCGAGCTGTGACACGGCTCACTCGGCTTCGTGTTGGCGTTCACGGTGGTGCGCGTATGACAAACCGCGTATCGACCGAAACGCCCGCGTAGTACGGGTGTGAAGTGCACAGCTAATGAATTCTCAGCGTATGGCGTAAGAGTCACGTAAGAGCTTAGGCGCCAGCGGACTTGGTAGATCCGAGTCCGTACCCTCAAAAAAAAAAAAAAAAATACAGGACCTGGAGGTTAGAATTGCGTCAATTCACGGTCATCAGAGGACTAAATTTGCACAGAAACGGCCACTATCCGTCAAAAAATAAATATCTGCTGGAAACCTGTCGTTTGTAGCCTTCTATTTCGGATTTTATGTCGAAAAATTGAAACTCCCCCCCCCACCCCGGAAAGTGATACTTTCGGAGCTAAAATTTAAATTTTAGACTTGAGACGGTAAACAGAGCCGGCAGTTTCTCTCCCACCATAAGTCTGTATGGCACAGCCGGCTAAACCTGATTTGAGCTAACCCAAACACACGAAATTGCGCGTCGAACCTTGCGAAAATGGGATTTAAGTGCGAAAAATCAGCAAAACCGGTTTCCAAGTTAAGCCGACCCTCGAAATCGGTTTGTCAGCAACAAACATCCGCGAATTTCTGATTTTTGGTGAAACCGATAAGCGAAAACATGTTGTTTTTTAGTGAGAAAAATCTGCAAAATTGGTTTTATATGGAGCGAAATATAATAAATTTGTGTTTCTGTTAGCCAGATCAGGGAAAATATTTTTGGAATTTTGGGAGTGGGCAACTGCACCACGAAATCTGCGTTTTTGATTCTAGGGGAGGGCAAGTGCCCACCCCTGCCCCCTGCTGGTTACGCCTATGCGCTGGAGCCAACTGGAGCGAGCGGTACCTTATTATGACAGTTGGTGCGCCTAAACCGCGCGGTAGGAACCGGTTCGGCGGTTCAGCAAATTACGTTTTTGCAATCGGTCCCAGTCGCAAACACATTCTATTATTATTGGGTTATTGGCGAAAACCGAACATTTTATAATTTTAATATAATATTTTATTTTAGAAGAAAGTGAAAGAGTCGGATAATTCCAGTCTAGAAGCAATAGAGTCATCTTTTTTCGCACCAAGACCGGCAAGTCGGCACTTGAGATAAGTAAAAATGACGACGCATGCATAGTAGACGGCAATCGGCGTTTTGTGGAGCAACACGACCCTTGGAGTACTGTAAATCAGGCTGTTGCAGTGCGCGGCTTTAAATGTTCCATTTAATCGGACACTACCGTATAGTTTACTTGAGAATCGGATGTGTATGAGAGAGAGGAGTTAGTGAGAGAGAGTGAGAGTGATAGGGAAAAAGGTGGCACCAATATTTACGAGTTCATTGCCGGAGCAGCTTTTTAAAAATAATAATCTAATTCTAGGAATCAACGAGAAATTATTATTCTTTTCTCTTGTTCAACCCACCCGCTCCTTCCCCTCTTCGCCATATCATCACGACTGGAATATATATACTATGTATATATTGTGTTTTTTTTTCCTCCCGGAACACGGCCTTCTCAAGGTATTTATTGCGGTACCCGCAACAAATACACCTCGAAACCCAATATACTTGTGTTTCGCTACGCGGTAAAATATACAATGATTTATATCTATCTAGAATTGCTGCTCGAGGGGACAGAGGTGTCTAAGGAGGGTGGGGAGGGGCTTTCCCCTAGAACTCTCAACCGCATATTAGTCACACTTTTAAGGAACGTCTATACGTCAATTGAGTTAATATATTTGAAAGGTTTCAACGCTTATATAGCAATTTAAAGATGAATTGGTTTTTATCGTAAGCATCCCGTCCCTCCAAATAAGTTTTTAAAAATCGAATATTCATATCCCCCCCCCTCCTCGACCTTGCAGCAAGTGAAAATATCAAGCAACAGTCTTCTCTTGGTCTTTTTACATGTGCGGGTAATCCGGTAGCATTTCGCCCACACAGTATTCGTAAATCAAGAGGTTTTTGTTGTTTTTTTTTTACCGCGCGCTCATCTTTCGCGAGACTCGCTCTTCCTGATTTTACATTACATAAAAAAAGGATGTTTAAATACAACATACCGAGGCGGATAAAGTCAAAAGCTGGTTTGATATATTAATGGGCCGGGAAGACGCGTATGTACATGTAAAATTGCATTACAATAAACGCGTGGGTGTGGCATAAACTGCGCAATCAATGACATGCCAAGTATGAGAAAAATTATACATTGATAAATGCTAATTACTATACGTTTAATGTTCGTCTTTGAATCAAGTCGTGTAATGCTATATATATGACACGAATCTTGTCCGCTTGTTTTCTGTGGTGTAATACAACGGACCGCTCTGAAATTTAATGGGGGGGGGGCACCTTTGCGAAAGGTGGCTTGGGCGCTTGGGAAATGTCAATTCTCTGCTTGAACAGATAACTCCTTCGATGAATTCACCAAAATTCCCTGGAGTTTCAGAAGAAATGTGGTCATTTCTGAACTCATTGGTTCAGGTTGTTGTTGCATTGGTTATTCGTTGTAAAGGGTCTTTTTTTTTTTTTTTTTTTTTTTGCAGGGGTGCAGAAATCATTTATAGACAGAGTGTGGGACTCAAGCTCAGCTCCGGAAAATTCCGGAGATCACCCATACCCACTAAAACAGCCACCACTGAAGGGCATCGGCACGGATGACCCTTAGCCCCTGTCCCGATAGTCCGGATTCAAAATGATTACAATTTAATCGAGCTAAGTTTATAAAATAAAACAATAATTACTATTAATGTTAAGAAGGCCGAGGATCATTCTTATACATTTGTTTTGTACTGTTTCTAATGTTTTCAACTTTGACGGGGCGGCGTTGCCGTATTAGAACACGCAGCCGTAATCAAGTATGGAGAGGACACACGCTCTGTAAAACAACAAAGCAACATTGGGATCCGCACCCCAATGGTTGTTCGTCGTCATTCTTAGAATATTGATATATTTTTCTGTACGATCCTTGACATAATTGATGTGGGAATTCCAACGTAGACTTTTTTCGATTTTGAGCCCGAGAAACTGGACAGCTTTTTCGACCTTAAATGTCAACCCTCTAAGAGTCACACTCGTACCAAGATTCTGATTACGTTTACGCGTGAACAGACAGGATTCCGATTTTGCTGAAGAAATGGTAAGACCATTTTCTCTACACCATAATCACAGGGCACGTATAGTCCCGTCAAGGCTATCCACACATCGTTGATATTCTTACAGGAGGAATAAAGGCACACATCATCCGCGTACTGAAGGAATCGCACGTTAAGCGAAAGAATAGTTTCAATGTCTGCGACATTAAGGGGCTCAGTATACCACCCTAAGGAAGTCCTTGTCTGGCACATCTAGGCCAAATGTACTGATTCAGTACTCTAAGGAAAATATGTCTATCGGATATGAGCGGGATGCATTTATCCGTAAAGGAAGCTGGAAGTCCTAATTTTAACATTTTCTCCCGTAATACCGAAATAACGACATTATCGTACGCTCCTTGGATGTCCAAAAAGAGACCCAGAGTAGAAATTATTGTAAATTTAGAGTAAAAAGGCACTTAACAAGCAAGAGAACTTTTAATGATCACAATTAAAACGGTACATTTTCTTTCTTGTTGTTTTTCTTGACTACTTTTAGGTTGGAGCACTGTAACCCCAAAAGAACCTATTCGAAACACGAATTGCCTCTAAAACTAACACTCCCCCCCAATTCTTGAAAACCCCAATACAAAGAAATTATAATAGTATAAGTAGTAAACGCACTCAAGTAAACAGCATTAAAACGAAAAACAAACGACATCACGAAACAATAAAAATGAAAGGTACAATAATTTTCTAGACTTCAATTACTCCAATCAGATCTCTCAACCTTTTGAACTGGTTGCAAGCAAGAGCTTTGAGAAGTCTACTGAGACCGCCCTAAACGAACTGGTGGGTAAGGTTGAGAAATCTCTGGAGGCGAAAGAAACTGCGCTGGGCTGCTTCCTGGACATAGGTGGTGCTTTTGATAACTCCACCTATGACTCTATGGAGGCTGCAGTAAGGAGCAGAGGTGTTGATCCATCTTCAGTGAAATGGATCAAGGGGATGATGGAATGCCGCGTCGTGACTTCGGAGCTGGGAGGGGAGACTGTTTCCGTTTTGCCCTCAAGGGGGTGTCCCCAGGGGGGTGTGCTCTCTCATTTGCTCTGGTTACTCGTGGTGGACGAGCTTCTCGCTATCCTAAAGGAGCAGGGTTATGATGTAGTTGGTTACGCGGATGACCTTGCGATTCTAGTTAGGGGCAAATTTGATGATACCATATCCAGTAGGATGCAGGGTGCCCTTAACATAGTGCAGCGATGGAGCAGCAGGCATGGTCTCAGGGTTAACCCTGAGAAGACCACCCTTGTTGCGTTTACCAGGCGGAGGAAGCTGGCATTAAAGGTAGTTCGACTGAATGGAGAAGTGTTGAAAGTAGGAAAAGAAGTCAAGTACCTTGGAGTTACCCTGGATCAGGGGCTCAAATGGACCTCGCATATCAAGAGGGTGCTGAATAAGGCCACGTTCGCATTGTGGGCTGGTCGGAAAATGTTTGGCAAAACATGGGGTCTAAAGCCAAAAATGGTGTTGTGGCTGTATACAGCCGTTGTTAGGCCTATCGTCACCTATGGCTCACTCCTATGGTGGCAGAAGACGAAACAAGGGACAGTCCAGGCCTTGCTGAGTAAGTTGCAGCGCCAGGCCTGTCTTGGAGTAACGGGTGCTATGCATTCGTGCCCGACGGCAGCCATGGAGGTGTTACTGGACATGCCTCCCCTGCACTTTCATGTGCAGGCGACCGCATATATGGCGGCGGTGAGACTGCTGCGGGCGGAGTACGTGAAGCGGGGTGTCCAGGTTGGGCACTTGCGTGTTCTGGAGGAAGTTGCATGTAGTGAGGCGGCTGAAGTCGTTACGGATCTCATGCATGTGAGGATGGATTTTGAAAAACCCTTTAAGGTCGACATAGGCAACCGCGACCTTTGGGATAAGGGTTTGCCGAGGTTTAAGCCCGGCACGCAAGTATGGTATACTGATGGATCTGTGAAGGATGGGGGTGCTGGCATTGGGGTCTTTGGCCCCAGGCTTCAGCATTGGGAGTCCCTTGGGACGACCGCCATCATCTTTCAGGCGGAGATCTATGCTATAGAAGCCTGTGCGCGGAAGATTAGTGAGAGGGGTCTCCGGAAAGCGAAGATCTTTATCCTGTCTGACAGCCAGGTGGCTCTTAAAGCCCTAGGCTCAAGCGTCGTGAATTCGAAGCTAGTTTGGGGATGTCTTGAAGCCCTCAGGCCTGTGGCAACGGCAAACAGCCTTACTTTGATGTGGGTGCCGGGTCACAAGGGGTTTGTGGGGAATGAAATGGCTGATCAACTCGCGAAGAGAGGGTCAGAGATGCCTTACGTGGGCCCGGAGCCAAGTCTCGGGGTCACGAAGTCCTTCACGAAGAGGCAGGTGCAGGCGTGGTTGGACGAGAGGCATCGTGAACACTGGGTTAGACAACCAGGTCTCAGGCAGGCCAAGCTCTTTGTCACTCCAAAGGGACGATCGGAGAAGGGCCTGATCTCTCTGAGCCGAGGAGACCTTAGAATCTTGGTGGGACTGCTAACGGGACATTGTGCCCTTCGATATACACTCAGACTAATGGAGAAGTCTGACACGGACATTTGCAGATTTTGCGACCTGGCCGTGGAAACAGCAGAGCACGTACTGTGTGAGTGCCAGGCTCTGGGGCGGTTACGCTTTCAACATCTTGGAAATGATGTGCTTCAACCGGAGGACATCTCCAGGATGGCTACGGGAAATATCTTCAACTTCGTTAAGGAGTGGTGGTGGAGGACGCTTGAAAACTAGCGTCTTTCTTGGCAGGGCAACCTGAGGGGACACCACAATAGATCTTATAGGTCGAGTTTGGTAGGAGATAGTTTCTTCTGGGCTTCCCTCCCCGTTTAATAATAATAAAAAAAAAAAAAAAAAGAAAAAAAAAAAAGAGCTTTGAGGTGCTAACGTATTTAATTTCAATAATGTTTTTCATGACACAATCACGAATAAAATGAAGTTTTACATCAATATGCTTGGAACGCTTAGTCTCAAGAGTTGACGCCATCTTAATACAAGACTGATTGTCTTCGAAAACGAGTATTTTAGTTAATTCAGTGGATAGTACTTCCTTCAACAACTGAGAGAGAAATAGACATTCAGTAGCGCAAGTGCATAAAGCAATGTATTCCGCTTCTGCGCTTGAAAGAGCCACCACTTGCTGTTTTTTTGTTTTCCAGAAAACTACATTATTATTAATTTTTAACACGAATCCAGTTAAGCTTTTTCTGTCCAATTCATCAGAAGCAAAATCAGAGTCAACATAAGCGGTAAGTGAAATCGCTCTACTTTCATATTTGCTGTATTTCAGCCCGAAATTTTGTGTCATTTTAAGATATCGCAAAATTGATTTTAAATGCGTCCAATGGCTCACATCGTATGAGTTCTGAAATTGACTGAAAAAAGTTACGGGGTAGCATAAATCTGGTCTACTTCCTAGCATTATGTACATCAAACAACCAATCAATTCTTTGTAAGGCAAGCTTTCCTCAGCCCCCTTATGCCCATTGTTCAACTGGAGCTTGGGCTGCATAGGGATATCTGACGGTTTACAATCATTCATATTAAAAGACATCAACACCTTTGAAATAAGTTCTTTCTGAGAAATTGTTAAGCATTCTTTTTCTCGCGTAATTTCGAGCCCTAAAAACTTAATAACTTTCCAATCAACTTCTGATTCGTTCATGTCAAAAATGTTTCCCAATTTGACTTTCGTCGTCAAAAGACTACTTCGATCGGAACTAAACAACAAAATGTCGTCAACATAAACCAAAAGGATAATATTTTCCATAATATATAAACATGGATCTGAATTACACCTCTTGAACCCCAAAGTTGTGATTTGATCGTGAAAACAGTCATTCCAGCATTTAGGCGCATTTTTTAAACCATACAGTGACTTCTTTAATTTACATACCAAATTTGGAGAATGCCCCTCGAGTCCGTCCGGTTGATACATAAAGACAGGTTCTTTCAGCGTACCGTGCAAGAACGCCGATTTGACGTCCAATTGAAGAATATGCCAGTCCTTTTCCACTGCTAGGGCTAACAGCGAACGAACAGATACCATTCTTGCGACTGGTGCGTAGAGTATTTCAAATGAAGAAGGCTGTTGAAAGCCTCTGGCGACCAGACGAGCTCTTTTGACTGTGCGGCCATCAATTTGTTTTTCACGGAAAACCCATTTCGAGTCGATAATTTTGGTATGGGTTGGAGGCTCGACTAATTCCCAAGTTTCATTTTTGTCCAAACAGGTCAATTCCTCATTTACAGCTTCTTTCCAACCATGGTCCTTCTCAATTGCCTCATGGTAGGTTTTTGGCAGTTCAGAAACTAGGCATCCTGCAGAGCGCGTAGTACAATTCATAGTCATCAAGTTTCTTTGGTGCAGTTTTTGTTCGAATACTGCTCCGACGAACTTCTTGTTGTGCATCCTCCGGATTTGGAATGGTTTCCGAGGAAGAATCACTCGAAGAGGAGGAATCCCTGTCTTCTTCCAAATCTACAACCGATTCTTGTCTTCCTGGACTTTCGTTGAAAGTCACGTTCCGAGCAGTCACTATTTTGCGACGAAGTGGGTCCCAAAGCCTGTAGCCATTGCTCGTGTATCATTTTCATTTCTTGCGATCGGGAATCAAGTTTGTTGCGATCTTCTTTGGGAACGTGTACAAAAGCCTGTGATCCAAAAACACGAATGTTGTGGGTTTCAACTTTTCGATCAAACCATATTTCTGCCGGAGTCCTGTCCTCTTTAGTTGCCGACGTTTTGATCCTGTTGATTACGTAAGCCGCCGCTTTCACGCTTTCTCCCCAGAATGATTTGTCGAGTTTTGCATCGAATAGGTTACATCTGGCCATATTCATAACTGTCCTGTTAAACCGTTCACTCACGCCGTTCTGCTCTGGTGTACGAGGGACGTTGTATTCAATTTTGATTCCCTTTTCCTTACATAAATTCTTGAAGGCAAGTGAAGAATACTCACCGCCGTTGTCGCAGCGAAGCCGTGAAATTCTTCTTTCAAACTTACTCTCAACTTCAGCAGAGTATTCTCTAAATTTTTCTATTACTTCATCTTTATTCTTGATGAGGTATGTACATACGAGAAGTGAGAGTAATTGTCTATGAAAGTGACATAATACCGCATACCATCGAAAGTAGCAGGAGTAAATGGCCCGGCCACGTCCGATGACACTACCTCGAGAATGCGAGTTGGACGTTTTTCAGGTGGCAATGATGAGAAAGGTTGTCTCGTTTGTTTTCCCTTTAGACAGGTAACGCAGGGTTTATTCACAGGAAACAACGATGAGTGTCCCATTCGACGGTGCAAAAGGTTGCTGCCGATAGTTAAATTACATTCTTCCAACCGGCGAGGAGTCAACTCGATTCTGTATAGACCCCCCTCAAGTACACCTTCGATAAGGTGTTTTGAGTTTTTGTCGGCGATTGTCACTCTTCCGTTAGCAAAAATGACGTGGTGACCTTCACTTTGGTTGGTTGCCAATTCTTCACACTCGAGAACATCGTTTATTCTAATCGGCTTCCCGTTGAGATCTTTGACGTACAACGTTCCACGTTTTTTGGCGTAGACGGACGATCCCTTTTTCGCCACGTTGATATGGGAAATCAACTATTTCGACATCGTGCAAATACTTCCCGAATTCCGAATTAACAAGATGATGGGTACAACCGCTGTCAACAACGAACGAAAGTAGACCCTTGCTGCTCACATTTCCTGTTAGAAACGTCGTTTCCTCTTCCGCGTCAACCTCAGCCATATTATTTTGTCGCCGTCCGTTGAATCGATTTCGTGGGCAATTCCGTCGCATGTGGCCCACTTTTCCGCATCCGTGGCAATTGAATGGAAAGTAATCATCATTCCGCTGTCTTGTGCTTTCGACTTGTTGACTTGGCTTGGTCCACTTTCTGTACTTTAAGGCAGCCATGGTATGTTGGTCTTCAGCTGAGGTACTGCTCTTCTTTTGCCTGTCTTCTTCCATCAGTAGCTTGTTCTTCACAAACTCCAGAGTAATTTTGGTTTGATCTTGGCAATAGAGAACATCTATAGAGGTAGTGAGCGACTGAAACGATTCCGGCATCGAGCTGAGAAGCTGAGTGATAATTTCCGAGTGTTTAATCTCTCCCCCACAAGCTCTTAGATCAGAGATTGTCTTTTCGTATTCAACGAGAAAGTTATTAAGTGGACTGACACCGTCAAATCGCATGCTTCGTAATTTCCGTTGCAGCTCGACTTGCCTGGCAATTCCTTGTCGAAGATACGTTCCTCTCAACGCCGTCATGATTTCCTTTGCTGTTTTATATGCTCTAATTGAAACCAAAACGTTGTCCTCAAGGCTTTGAGCGATAATGTTCCGGGCGAGCACATCATCCTTCTTGAATTTGGCAAGTTCTTCGACGTTTTCCGGGGGTTCTTCCTCGATGACATTCAGAACTCCTTTATGTTCCAGGAGCAGGCTGACACGAAACTCTCAATTTTCAAACGAACCGGTTCCATCAAACCGCGACGCAAAACTTAGTCCCGTCCCAGTAACAACACTCAAAGCCATTTCCGAGTTTCCTACTTGTTTTTCCGGCCGATTTCCGTTAATTTATTTCCGTTCAGACTCAAGTCACCGAACTGGGCCCATAACCTATTGTAAATTTAGAGTAAAAAGGCACTTAACAAGCAAGAGAACTTTTAATGATCACAATTAAAACGGTACATTTTATTTATTGTTGTCTTTCTTGACTACTTTTATGTTGAAGCACTGTAACCCCAAAAGAACCTATTCGAAACATGAATTGCCTCTAAAACTAACAGAATTCCCGTTGGTAAACCCTATTTCAATATCTGAGATCAGGCATGATAGACTGTTATACGTGGATTTGGTGAACCTTACCATTCGGGCTTAATACATGACCAAATACTGAGCCTCCACGACATTAAAATTGCTATACTGCATTTGCGTCATGTATACGGCTTAACTGACGCGATTCGTGCCATGCGAAATGGCCAAATAAGAGGCTATTCGCGCCGTAAAATAATAATGGACTCAATGAACGATCCAGTCGTTCCCTCCCACCAAATACGACCGTCACCGCTCATGTTCAGGAGGAGGCTCAAGCTCAAGCCCTCTGAGCCCCTCTCTGGATTCCCGCCTGCCAAGAGTGAAACTTTACCGTGCTCTGCTGTAATTCGGGCAGCTGTCGACGTCGATTGTGCGGATTGCATGTTCAACTTGCTGACCTCAACCTTATGCGAACGTGAGCAATAAGTGGTCAAAAACGGTGGCATTACAGTGAGATCCACTTCAACCGCCCATCTGATCGGAAATTCGTCCCGATTTTCGGACTCCCTATGTCGAGTAACCACTAAATTCGCGGTTTTGCTTTTTTTTTTTTTTTTTAATTTGATCATTTTAGCCAGAAATTGCCCAAAGATGGTTCTCAGGCTGAATGTTTGTGTTTTGAAAGTATTTCAATTTGAGCCGGACGTGGTTTAGAAGGCGCTAATTCAGAGGAAAAGTGAAGTAAAAGCGCTATTTCACAGATAAAATTGGGGAAAACTGCTCACTACAGTCGCTAAAATCAGAAAAAAAAACACGAATTCACGGGGAAAAAAGTTGATAAATCGCCGATTCATGGCTCAAAAAAAATGGAGGGAACGCCAATTCATGGCTTCTGCCGTGCATTCGTGGGGACGGAGCCGATGCCAACTGCGTGGTAGAAAATGAACAAAATCGCTTGTCCGTGGCAAAATGAGAGGAATAAGTGCTAATTCACGGGTAAAATGAAGAAAAAGCGCTAAATTAGCGGCAAATTGTGGAAAAAACTCCCCCAGCCCAGCCACGCGAATCTTTCACCTGCGCCCCATGAAGTCGCACCGTTCAGAAGCCTCGATTCGGCGTTTTCTCCACGTTAACCGCGATTTAGCGTTTTTACAACACTTCAGCGCTTTTCTTATCAATTTCATCGGAGAATGGGATATTTTCCCCATTTCAGCCCTGAATAAGCGATTTGTCTCCATTTTAGCCGCGAATTTGCGTTTTTTCTCAATTTTTGCCGCGAGTTAGCGATTTTGCTTAGTTTCTGCAGTAAATTAGCGCTTTTTGCTGGCCACGAAGTTGTCTCAGGAAACCTCGGCTTGCCATTTTCTCAATTTTCTGTGAGTTAGCGAATTTTATAAAATTAACCCAGCCATTTATCTCGATTTTAACCGCACATTAGCGTTTTATCTCATTTTAGCCACTAACACTATAGATTTTTCTATCATTTCAGCCATGAATTAGAGTTTTCTTCAATTTACGTCGCGAATTACCTAAAGCTTTTTCTGAATTTGGCCGTGGATTAGCGATTTTTTTTTTTCACTTTCTGGCACAAAGTTACCTTCGGAAGCTGCGAATTTGACGTTTTCTCCATTTGATCCGCGAATGAGGAAGTTTCACATTTTCCAAAAATATTTTTTTTCGATGAGGTATATCAATCCTTCCTCGTAAAAAAATATATACAAATTTAAAACCCTTCCGAAATATTTTTTATTATTTAACAAAAGTTGGCATATTTGAAATCCCGCCAAAACGAACATTTTCCGCAACGTAATATCCCTTGTATTCTCTGTCCTTTTCATGCCTCTAAATAGCTCATCTGTTTATCCTCCATTATTTTATTGTTGGAAAGCTCTAGTAGAAAATAAAGGCAAAGAAACACAACAAACCGCTCTCTGACAGCAACATTACTGGCGAATTTTTTTCGGAAGGCGCATATGACACAAACATGCTAGCTGGCGTGTTTGAAATGACCTAAAACTTCAAAAATCGCGTATTTATTGACTGTTGGGTTATTTTACGAACGGATCACGATTTATGCTCTATTTTAGCATAAATAAACCTTAAAAAATAGATTTTTGAATAAGTTCTGACCCATGAAACTTCCTCATTAGCGTTTTCCTCACTTCAGCGCATCTTCTAGAGTTTATCGATGAATTAGCCCAGGATTGGAAAATTTTCACCATTTTAGCTGTGAATTATCGATTTTTCTGAATTTTTGGGGAGAATTCGTGTTTTCCCTGGTTTTTACAGCTGCAATGTGCTATTTTCCTCAATTTCATTCATGAATTAGCACTTTTTCTCGATTTTAGCAGCGATTTTTTCCCCCTTTTAGCTAAGAATTAGCGCTTTCTCTCAGTTTGTGCCACGAACTTGCCTTCAAGAGCCCAAAATTGTCGATTCCATACTTTTAGCCTCTAATTAGCGCTTTTTCTGTATTTTATCCGCGGAAGCTTTAAGGCAACTTTAGCCGCGAATTTGACTCGGCGAACCCAGTAATCTGCAAGTTCGATCTCGCTCCCGCCTTATCTTTTGAACTCTTTGCTTCACGTTTTCTGGGGGCAATTGGGCATTGTCCAAGGGACTCATAAACCACGTCCGGCTCAAATTGAAATACTTTCAAAACACAAACATTCAGCCTGGGCAATTTCTGGCTAAAATGATCAAATTAAAAAAAAAAAAAAAAACCGCGAATTTAGTGCTTACTCGACATAGGGAGTCCGGAAATCATCAGTTTTGGCATTTTAGGGTCCGAATGGTAAGTTTCGCCATTTTTGAAGCGAGAATTGTCAGTTTGGCTATTTTAAGGGCAGGAATCACCTGTTGAGGCATTTTAGGGCGCGAATTTGTGGCACGTAAAGTCAATTTCACCATGTTTAGAGCGCAAATCGCTAGTCAGCTTAGGCATTTTCAAGGCACGAATCGACAGTTTTGCGCCATTTTCAGGGCGTAAATAGTCACGTCAAGCCAAAGGCGCGAATGGTCAGTTTGGCCATTCTTTGCATGCGAATGGTCGATTTTGCACTTTTCAGGTCAGAAATCATCTGTTAAGGCCTTTTCAGGGCGCGAATAGTCAGTTTAACCGTTTTATTTGGAACACGAATATGTTCCGCGAAGCCAATGGTCAGTATTGGCCATTTGGGAGCACGACGATGTCAATTTGGACATTTTCAGGGCTGCAAGGATCGTCAGGCTATCTATATTTAGGGTGCTTGAAGTCCGTTTAACGAGAATTTCCCCACACGTTTTCTCAGCTCAGTCATTTTCAAGGCGCTAATAGTTAGTTTTGCCACTTTGGGGTGCTATTACCTTCAGTTTAGCCGGACAATTTCCCATGCAATGAAAATTGAGACAAATTGTCGATCAGAAGAATATCAATGAAATAGTTCTCACAGTGACCCCACTGTTTTTAACGTCCTGTACCAGAACAAACCCGCGGACAGCCCTGAAAGCCAACGAAGAATCTCGATGCTTGTGGACCTTTCGGGGCAGCTCTGGGGCCTTAAGGTACGCCCTTTGGGTCTCGAAAGAATGCCGCACAAGGGATCCGCAAGGACGCTGTTTATGACGCCAGGCCGTGATGGCAACCACGCCGCTGTTTTTGTTACGAGAACCGGTCGTACCCTGGAGTAGATAAAACCGGCTGATACCAACGACCACGGCGTGAAACATTCATTACTGGATCGTTAAAGGGTCTTTATTTCTCGGTTAAACATGGTTCGGGGACTTATTAATCGCCTCAGACCAGAACCTTTGTTGCTGTATCCAACGACCCTTTTTTTTTTTTTTACAATGACAATGGCTGCGTTGCAAAACTCGGGGCTCGTGTTTAAGCGCTGAAGTGTAGAATTAAGTGCTTACTGGAGTTTTGCAACGGTGATTTGTATCGTGATGGGACGTGTTTTGTTGGATTTTTAACACTTACTCAGCGCTGAGCTAGATTGACAGTTTTTCAACTGCAAAAGACTAAGTGCTCATGCTCATTAAGCGCTGAACAAGTCTGAAGTTTTGCAACGCGGCCATTTAATGATTAAATTTCTTTTCTCCAGTTCAATTAATAAAAACGTTCCCCTAGAACTTGACCCTAGAATTTGAGAAGGTGATATTCCTTTGTTAGTGTTTGGGAGGTTGTTTTGATGATGTTTTTGCGCAAGTGACCTCTCGACTCCAAGGGAGGGGCCATGGCCCCTGTGGCCCCTCCCTTATATCCGCCAATGAGTCCATAACTATAAAAGTTGAAAAAAAGGTTAATGCTGGCAAATACGCACCGCTAATTTGCGGCCAATATTGAGAAAAATCACTGATTAGCGCGGCTGAAATGAACAAAAAACGCTACACTTGCAGCTCTTTAGTGAGAAAAAGTGCTAATTCACTGCAAGGAAAACTTCAATTCATGGCAAAAATTGAGACAAATCGCTAACATGGGTTAAAAAACGCTACTTCGCGGCTAAAATTGAGGAAAATCACCAATTCGCGGATAAAGTATAAAAGAGGAAAAGCTCTGTAATTCAAGGTTCAAATTGAAAACAAATCCAATTTTCGGCTATTTTATAGTTTTGAAATGTTTATAAATCAAATGCGCTTCTTAGTTAGTTTTTTCTATCGTCCACCTTCCCCCTCTCCTCATTTTGTTAAGACGCGCCCCTTAGGACACGGCGCCCCCCGGGTGGTCGCCTGCGGCTGCATGCCCCACCTCCTTATATTCGGCCATACTCTATGGATCCGCACCCGGTGTACATCTTGGGGCTTATATCAATCCACAACAATGAAATTCAGGGCTCTATTCTAAAAATTTACTTTATTAATTATTTTTGGGGATTGACTACCGAGACATCCGAGTTTCTTGACCGATATCGAGGCTTGTGAGAACGATAATGGACGATTATATATTATTAGAGGAGCAAACCTCATGCAAACAATGTGATTTTCATTTGTTCCATAAATAAGTAATTAGCAACTTCGGTATAATTAGGCTACAATTCCTATACGTCATTTGTCCGAATAGCTTAGGGTCACGGCTTCGTTTTACAAACAACTTCAGAATCAGTATAACGGAAGCATATATACGTGGGCCAGCAAATTACGGTTTTAATGTATAATTATTGAGCTTGATAAAATATAATTGGTCTTAATTTTGCTTTTTTCTAGAATCTGAAATGAGGGAGGTATAAAATATATTTAAAAGAGGCATTTCTTTAATAGCGTAAGAAGAGAGAGGGGGCCTAAATAAGGGCTGAGCTGTATACCTGTTATCTAGAGCTTCATTAAATATTAATGTTGAAGGGATGGAGGGCCAAAATCCGAAAAAAAAGGGATGGTTGCGGAATGGGGGAAAACGTAAAGGTAGGTGGTTTGAGGTGGAAAACATTGCTGGGAAAACGTAGTATTGGAGGCGGGGACTTTGAAGGGTGAAACGTAAATGAGAGGATAAAGAGGGGAGCGGCCATCAAACAAGTTTGTGACGTCACTTTCGTTCCTTCAAGGGGATTCGTTCAACGAAACTAGTCGGTTTCCCCCACCACGACTCCCACTCTTGTGTTGTTATTGCTATAGTACCGTCCCGATGGAAAATGTTGGTTTGAGGAGTGAGAGAGAGTCTTGAAGCATTTGAAACGGGCTCCGCCCTTACCTGTTTTAATTTTTTTTTTCTTCTGTCTTTCACTCTTCTTCATTCTGTCTCTTTTTCTCTCGTTCAATCATTCTCATTCTGTTCTTGTCACACCGCCCCTCTCCATCCAACACACCTGGACCTCACCGCGAACCGCCTCGTTTTCTTCAGGGAGAGCTTTTTTGTTTCCATTGTCCGCGTGTGTGCGAGTGAGTGCGGACCGTGGACGCGAGAAACGCCGCCGCCGCCCGGGCTCCTTCTACCTAATATATATTTATCTCACTCGAAAGTGTTGTATATAAACCGAGCGCGGTGTTTCGGTCGGTCGGGACCGACCGGCGACCGTCTTAAGTGCCGGTGTTGAGTCCAAAGGTGACAAAGTGTCTATTTGAATTAGACAAGAAAAAAAAAAAAAAGTGATCGCCCCCCCCCCTAGCTCTGGATTACCTCAACGTGAGCGGAGCGGGGGGGATGTCAGACATGATACACCCCCCGCCTCCCCATATTTCGCAGCTTGGCACTGTCTACGCGACAAAAAGAAGGCGGCGAAACGGCAAAAGGTATACCACTTTTCAAAAATAACATCGGAAAAAAGTCTTAGAAACAAGAATAAAAAAGCCTTAGCTGAATGACTGCTCGTTCACCGACGTCTATTATTTATTTAGCGCATCAAAATTATACACTTCCGAAATAAAACTGTCCAGGGGTCCTTAAAAAGTTAAAAAGGCATGAAGTATTTGGCGCACACTCTCTCCTTTAAAATTTAGTTGGATATCTGCAGTTGGCTCTAAAAAAACGAGCCATTTTCGGTTTTCCGTGGTCCCAATGGGCTTTCATTTTCTTCTCTTGTTTACAGTGGCTTACGGTCTGGCATTGCGTGCTATTTCGCTCTTATAAATTGTCGTGATATCGAAGCAAGAATTAATCTCTGAGCGTCTTATTGTCGTTGAAATACCCAGGAAGGCGTATTGAAATGTGAATTGCAGTGTCGTCCAATCTACATTATAAACAAAAATCAAATTACGCCTTGACGTATGACATGAATAACCGAAAAACACGCACAAATGAACGCTACTGTAGCAATGTTTGGACACGTGCGCGGAGACACACTTCACAATTTTAATTGCCGCATTAGCTGACGAAAAAATTTCATCCTTTTGGCAGGACAAAGTGTGTGCTTTTGAATTTAGCTATAATGATCGAGGGTGATTTTTAAGCGTAACATTTTTTGAAACAGTAGAAAGTTGCCAAAAAAGTTTAAAAATCACAGTGCGCTGCAATTTTTTGTTTTAGAATGGCATCGGAAGGGGGGGGGGTTGATTTTTTTTTATTGGTGGCCATGGCGAGAAAGTGTGGGGTATATAGAATTAGTCCGACTGTTTAAAATATGTAGAACGGCGAGCTCGCGGTCAGGTTGCGTGCTTAACACCCGGGGACTAGGCTATAAGCAGAGTAAATAATTTAGAGCGAATCTTCGTACAATGACTTCATTCTAGCGTGCTACAATGCACCACAAGAACTGTATGTGGGCATTAAAAAGTGTCGTGAATTGCAGCGTTGTTGAAATCAGATTTATTGGGCTTTGAATGTATATGGCCAAGGCCAAACCACGAAATTTGGGTTTCGAAAGAGTGAAACCTAAGTAATTATATGTACATATAGTTAATACTCAACGATTCTAGCAAGTTTCGTGACAGAAAAGTCGGATTAAGTCGAATGGCAGCGGTTTCCACCGTCCGATTTCCAAGTTGTATGTACTGGATGCTTGGACTTGGGAGTATCGTGTGACATTTTGTTGTTTAAATTGGCATTCCTAAAGGTGCAGAATTGCCACCCACAATCAGTTTTCAAGTGGTTTGTTTCTAGGCTTTTTCCGGTTTCTCGGATAAATATCCTGTTCCCGAGTTTAAATAGTGTTCTATAGGATGTGCATATGCCGCAGTTCGCCATCCAGACAGCAGTTTTAGGCATTTGTTTTATTTTTCAGCCATTGCCACATTGCTTCAGCATACCGCAGACCGGCCCCAGACTCACTCACTAACCTCTCAGAAGAGAGATATCCCGAGTTGGGTTTTCTATGTAGAATAACTATCCAAACCTTTTCCTACACCACCAAAAGAACCAAAACCAGGAAAATTTGTTTAAACGACAGAGCGGAAAATCCGTATACCGCGAAATTGTAATGACTTCAAAGGAGCAATGTCCGTTTAATTTGTTTTTCGAACTTGATAGAGCTATAAGCCACAGATTTTTATTAAAAGCATTACCACTGCGGGAATCGGATTTTGAAAAAGCAAACTCTGCAAAATTCGGGGTTTTAAACCGCCAGAATCGTTAAATTTGGATTCTGATAGAGCGAAAAGATGCGAAATTTGGTTTTAAAAGATTCAAACTCACAACACGGTCTTTCTGAATGAGCTAAAATACGTTAAATTTGGGTTTGAAGGAGCCAATTCCACGGCATTTGGTTTTGAATTATAGCAAAATTCTATATAAGTCTGTTCCAGCAAGGAGTTTGGATCATGTTCGGAATAGAGTTGCTATGGGACCAGCCAATAAAATTTGAGTTGATTACCTTTTATTGCCTGATCCTGTGGCAACTCTGCTGCACCGAATATGTTCCAAACGCCTTGCAGGATCAGACCTTCTGTTAAACTTGGGAAGAAATAGCAAAAATCACAAAGAAGAAGAAGTTGTGAAAGAGCTAAATTCTTTAATATGGATTTTGAAACTGCTAAATTAATTTTTAAATTATACCTACCCAAAGCCTCTCCGGCTTATAATGGAGCCAACATCCCGAAATTTTGGTTTTGATTGAGCTAAACCCGAGAAATTTGAGTTTTGAAAGAGCCAGAATCGCGAAACGTACAGATTCTGAAAGACGGCAAACCCGCAAAATGTTACTTTGAAGGAGCCAAAATACTCGATTCTTCACAAAATTGTTTGTGAGTGCTGGATTTCAACCTTTTTTTGTGGCTCATACGCCGTATACCCTAATCCTGCTTGGACTTCGCACCTGTGCTGTGCATATACATAATATATAGGCGTTTCGTTTGTGCATGGTTTGATTCGACACACGCGTATATCACCGTGAAATACCCAGTGGCGGCGGAAGTCAGCCGGCATTGGGGGAGCAAGAAACTGAGCAGTTCAGATTTACCCCCCCCCCCAATACCATTTCGCGAATCAATTATGCCTATTATGTGAAAAATACAGTTCTTGAGGCAAAAATGCCAAATCCTTCACCAAATTTGCCGCCTCTCCATGAAATTCTCGTGTTTCTGGGTTAATTTTCCTGGGTAATTTGAGTCCTAAAGGCACAATTTTACTATAGATAAATGACGTGTTAAGCTAAATCGGCCATAAAATTGCGTATTCACACTATTCAGAGCAGCAACTTAGCGTGAAAGAGCAAGAGTATGCCGTGAACAGTAGCGTACCAAGGTAAGGGCGAGGGGGGCGGACCGCCCAGGGTCACCTGTCAGAGAGGGCCCCCGAAAAGCTTAAATATGGACAAATGATGTTTTTTTAGGTACATGCTCATAGATTTAGGTACGTGAATAGGAGTTTTGGTATACGATTGGAATCCAATAGCCAAGTCCAGTGACTTGGCTTCTTTCGACAATTTTCAGTCCATCCGACTTGGTGAATAGAACGTTACAGGTGATCAGCAAACATAGTGTGGCTAAATATTCGATCGAATCCACACGAAAACGCTAAAATTTAGACAATTTGTGACTTCTGGAAGCAAATTCACGGCTAAAATAGAGAAAATACGCTGATTCCCAAGATTCTCTAGGTCCTTAAGCAGATAAAATTGAGAAGGCGCTCTAATGTGTCGATGTTGGGGCGCGTAGGCGGAAACAAATTTGGAAAAGTGCTAATATTCGTGACTAAAACTGCAAAAAAACGGTCATTCCTGGTTTCTTGATTCAACTTTCAGACCATAATTTGTAAAGTGTGTACTGTGTAGTGGCAATTTTACGGTTAAAATGTACCAAAAAACCGCTAATGTGCTGTTTTTGGGCCAAGCCCGCGGCTAAAATTGAGAAAAATCGCCTTATCCGTCGATAAAATTGAGTAAAAGAGCTAATTCACGAATAACCAGTAGGAAAAACGTTAATTTGCGGATAAAAATGAACAAATTCACTTACTCGCAGATAAAGTTGAGAAAACGCCAATCCATATCTTCTAAAGGATATTTAGAGGCTAAAACTATAAGAAAACGTGCTAATCCATAACTAAATTGAAATGAAATGGCCAACGTGGGGCTAAATGTAAAACAAACGCTTTTCTCGCGGCTAATATTGAAAAAATCACTAGTTAGCGCGGCTAAAAATAAGGACAACTCTAAATTTCAGCTCAAAATTAGAAAAACAGGGCTGATTCGCGGCTAAAAATTGAGCAAAACGCCAATTTGTAGCAAAAATTGTTAAAAATTGCTCTAATAGAAAATGCAGAAATAGAAAACCAGTGCGGAAAGCCTTGCCAATCGCCTTGGTGCCTCGTCCACCGCTTCCGCCGTCGCACATACTCTGAATAAGCCCTAAACGGGTTGCTGCCCATCAAAAATTGGCCCCTTCCGGACGGGAAATTGTTGCGGTAATCTTTTTACTGTGAATTTTCAGGCCATCAAGAAGCCCATCAAGATTTCACAGAGAAACAAATTTCAAAATTTATCTCCGGAACCCAGATTTCCGAAGTCTGAATGCCGAAACTGGTCTCATCTCGCGAAACTAGTTTGTTCGCGGAAACCCTCGATTTATCCCGTCAAACAGAGGCGTGAAGTTTAGGTCATTGGCTCTTTCAGAACTAAATCTCTTGGATTTGGCTCTTTCAAAACCCGATTTCGGCGATTTAAGATTTACGATGAACCAAATTTCATGGCATAAGCTCTTCCTATAATTTTGGTTAATGCGAAAACTATACTTTTGGCTCGTTCGAGAATCAAATGTAATGACTGGCCTTGTCAAACGACAATGTCACCTAGGAAATTCGCTCTTGCATAACCAAATGTCGTGATTTGACTTCTTCAAAACAGTCAAACACTAATTTCGCGTGTTTTTCCTCTTTCAAGAACAAAATATCGTGGCTTTAGCTCTTTCTAAAATCCGTTTCACAGCTTTGACTAATTCGGAAGCTAATTTATCTTTTTCAAAAACCAAATTTATGGATTTGAGTAACTCAAAAAGCCCAATTTCGTTATTATGGATATTAAAAATGCCAGTTATAACGATTTACAAACGGAAACCCTCCGCATTCGTTTCCTTCAAATCCAAATTTCAGGCAATTTTCCTCTCTTAAGCCTCAAATTCCGTGGGATATGCTCTTCCAACAGCAAAATGTCATGGGTTTGGCTCTTTCAAACCACAATTTCACCCTATCTTCGCTCTTTCATAACAAAATGTCTCAAATTTGACTCCTTCAAAAGCCGATTTCACTAATTTGTCCGCAAATTGGTAGTACCAATTAATACAAAAGTAAAGTTATTTTCCGATTTCCTATAGTTCTATAGGATCTGAATGTCTGATTTGCTTTCCCTCCCATTTGTATCTCTTAACTTTCCTTTTTCCTTCTCTTTTTATTCACCTCTCATTTCTTCCCTTCTCGAGCTGACGGGAGAGGCGATCGCCCCCCCCCCCTGTTCTAGATGCACCTTTCAGTCCAAAATTGAGAAAAACAGGAACTGATTCGTGATGTATAGAAGCCATTTGACGGGTGGAATTGAGAAAAAAACGCAAAGTAAGAAAAAATCGCGGCTAACATGTAGACAAAGGCTAATTCGGGGGCTAAAATGGAGAAAAATGGCTAATTTGTGGAATAAAAACGCTACATTACGGTACGGGTAAAATTAGCCCGCACCTAAAATTATGAAAAACGCTAAATCACGAAAAAAATTGAGAGACATCACTATTTCGCGGGATAAAACGCCAATTTATGGGTAAAATTATTAAGGAAAAGTTTTATTTCACTGATAAAACTGAGTAAAAGTGCTAAATCAAGTGCTAAAATTGAAAAAAAATCGCTAACTCGCGGTTAAAATCGCGAAAATGTGCTAATTCAAAGCTCCAATTTAAAAACACTAATTCACGCCTCGAAATTGAAGAAATTAAAAGCCAATTCACGGCTTCTGAAGCCAAGTTTGTGACTAAAATAGAAAAGAGAAAAAAAATCGCTACTCTCGGCTAGAATTGTAAAAACTTAGAAAGTCGATATTTTCAGGGGTAAGAACGCAACAGTGCAGCTAAAATTGAGAAAAAACGCTAATTCAAAACTGACTTTGCGGCTTTTGAGGAAAAAACACTGGCTGGCGGCTAAATTTGATTGAGTGATAATTAGCGGCTAAAAATGAGAACAAGAGCTCATTTAGAGCTGAAATTGAGAGAACGCCAATTCACTGTTTTTGCAGACAGCTTCATAGCTAAAATTGAGAAGAGGCGCTAAAAATGAGAAAAGTGCTAATTCATTGCTATGTTGTTGTGTGAAAACAACGTTGGCAGTTCGCTAGTAAGCGCTAATTCGCTGCTAAAACTGAGAAAATCGCTAATTCACTGCTAAAATGGAGAAAAAGTTCTAACTCGTGGCACGGTTGGAAATTACAAAGTTACAGCCAAAAATTGAGAAAATTCACGGTTTCAACGGCCGCTTTGTTGCTCAGATAAAGTGCTAAGTCATGGCTAAAGCAAAAGAAATGGCTAATTCGTGCGCCGCAGAACCGTGAAAATGGAGGTTTTTATCTAGAAAACCCCGCGAAATGATTTTTAGTGTGCGAAATGAGCGAACATGTTTTTTTTTTAGTGACTCAGACCCGGCAAAAATGGTTTTTTAGTGCGCAAAACCCGTGAAATTAGTCAGAAACTGAAAACTGCCGGGAAACTGTCGTTTGTAGCCGCATCTATTCCGGATGTGAACAAATCCCCCCCCCCCTCCACCAGAAAATGGTTTTTTACATCGCGTAAAACCCCGGGGAAATTGGCGGTTTAATTGTGCAAATTATCCCTGTAATTGTAACGTTTTTTAAAGGGCCAACTCCACGAAATTGGGTTTTGTAGCAAGCCAAATTTTTTAGCGTGCAAAATTTGTCCTTTTGGTGTGCAACCGCAGGGCCGTCTTAACTTAAGTTGGGACCCCGGGCCCGGGATAACGTGGGGCCCCCTCTGAGGCGTTTGGAGAAGGGGGGGGGGGCTTTCTTTCCCACGTGGGGTTCCCATGGTTTCAAAAGTAACTACTTTGAGTTAACATCACTGTGATGTCCAGGTAAAGAGGTACCTATAAGGTTTTTAACGTAAAATTTCTAATTTTTGAGAAACATCGTTATAAAATTCGGCCACTTGCCAAGAACCATGTGCGTAGCCAAAGGGGCCGGGATGGTCAATTGACCTTCACTGGACTCGAAATTAAAGTCGTAGCGGGGCAGCAGCGCACCCCTGGATAATACCATCAAAAAGTGCTAATCATACAAACGGTCACGACCGATTTTGTGTGGTTCCCTAATTTAAAAGATGTTTTAAAAGATTTTTCTCGCAAAATAATAATAAATAAATACAATTTTGCTGGTCTGGCTCACTAAGAAACCAATTTCTGAGATTTCGCACTCTAAAATCAAAATTCGTGGATTTTTCCCGCCAAAAAGACATTTTCGTGGATGTGTCTCGCTATAATTTCATTTCGCTCACTAAACAAACAAAACAACTTTGCCAATTTTTTTAGCTAACAAACCAATTTCGCAGGATGGCGTCATTGAAAGAGACCAATTTCGTTCACCGTAAACCCATTTTTGAAGGTCTGCCTCGTCAATAAAAAAAACAATTTTGCGTTGTTTTTTTTTCTTTTTTTTTGGCCTAAAAGTCGCGTTGTTAAATACCAATTTTGCGGCTGTTTGTTGCTGCAAACCCAATTTTACGGGTTTGCCTATAATTTAAAACTAAATTTTGAGTATTGTTCTCACCATAAGAACATTTTTGCAAGCCTGGCTCAATAAAAATTGTTGAGGATTTCTTATTAACCCCTCGATTTTGCTGGGTTACCGAATTCAAAACCACATTTACGTGGTTTTAGCACACTAATTCTGGCTCACTAAAACGCGAATTTCATGGAGTTTGTTTGTCGATATTGAACCAATTTTGCGGGCTTAGACCCACTAAATCGCTAATTTCGTGGTGTTTTCTCGCTGATGAACTGAACCCGTAATTTCGTGGGTTTTGGACTCGCTGAAAAAACAAATTTCGTGGGTGTTGGGTTTGCGCTGAAAACCCAATTTCGAGGGTTTGGCTCATCTATTTCATACAGATTTGGCTCATGCTCTACAAAAACTATTTTGTTAAAAGATCCACCAAAATATCAATTTCATGAGCCCCTTCCAGTACCAAACTTCCCCTCGATCTTCTCAGAAAAGCTGTCATTTCCTAAGATCGTGAACTTCGCGCTTGTTCAAGACTTGGCAGTTTACGCTGGTCTGCGAGTCAGAAGCTGGTCAGTTATTGAACAAAAAATCCGTAATAGAAAATCCACGGGGTAACTTCAAATCTCATCGGGATACATTCTTCGCTCCTTTAAAAAACCCTAGCGCACGAGCTGATACGGAGAACGTCAAAGCCCGGAGCACCTTTGCGGACGCCATAAAAAATCCTGTTTCACTTGATGATCAAGCTGGTAAATATGTAGAGATGGCCGAGCGCATCAAGAAAACAGAAAACAGCGCTAAATTCAAAGTATAAGATGAAAAGTAAATTGAGAGGCATCCATTCATTTCGCATAGCGCTGTGGAATCCAAATGGACTTCGAGAAAGGTTGTTGGAGTTGGAAATATTTTTACAACAAGAAAACATTGGCATTTGTTTAATCTCTGAAACACACTTCAGATCATCATTCGTTAAAATTAAGGGATATCGATTGTACCATAGCGTTCATCCTGCCGATCGAGCGAGAGGGGGAGCTTCGGTCCTAATCAAGGAAAATATCAAGCATCACGAGGAAGAAAAGATAGAAGAAGATGCAATGCAAGTAGCTTGCATAAGTGTCTTTATGAAGGACAGAGAGATGATAGTTGCGGCAATATGCTGTCCTCCAAGACATGCGCTGAAAAAAGAGGACTACGCTAATCTATTCAACAGACTTTGGCATGACTTCATTATCGGAGGTGACTATAATGCGAAACACCAATACTGGGGATCAAGAATCCAGAATCCGAAAGGAAGACAACTTTTTGAGGCTGGAAGAGAAGCGCACTGTGAGTTCCATTCAGGAGGAAAACCGACCTACTGGTCTAAGGATATGAATAAAACACCGGACCTTATTGACTTCTTCATTGTGAAGGGCTTGTCATCAAATTACATACACACTGAGGACGACGAAAACTTGTTATCCGATCACTCGGCGGTAGTCATGACAGTTAGTGAATCGATAATAATGAAAGAAGAAACAGAAAGACTCACGAATAGGCGGACCAATTGGGAGATGTTCAAGGAGATTGTGAACGCCAAAGTTGACTTATCAATAAGTCTGCAAACGCCTGCCCAGCTAGAGAAAGAGGTGCATAATTTTGTGCAAACCTTACAAGAGGCGGCTTGGAGTAGCACGCCTAGTAATAATCCCAATTACAAGCGGTGGTCCAGCTATCCTGTGGAAGTACGGGAAATGGTTCAAGCGAAAAGGCGGGCACGTAAAATATGGCAAAGGAATCGATCAACAGAAAATAAGATGAAATTGAACAAGCTTTGTAACCAGCTGAAAGCGCTTATAAGGCATGTAAAGAACGAAGAATTTTCGGCCTACCTCGAAGGCTTGACACCAGAAAAAGGCACAGAATACTCGCTGTGCAAAGCGACAAAGAGCCTCAAGCGGCCAAAAGTGCCCATATCACCCATTCGAACTGGTGAAGGAACATGGGCTAGGAGCGCAAAGGAAAAAGTGCAGGTATTTGCAGATCATCTGGAAAAAACCTTCCAGCCCCATCCACGGCAGTCAGCCAACGAATGTGTACCCTACGTACCCAACAAGGACAACAGGGAAATTCGGCCAGTAATGATCAGAGAACTAAGGACGGAAATTATGACCAACCTCAGTACGAAAAAATCCCCCGGCTATGACTTGATAACAGCCAGGATAATGCGGGAGCTGCCCGAAAGGGGACTTAAGAAGCTACTGTATTTAATCAACGCTGCCTTACGCCTCAAGTACGTCCCCCGGCAATGGAAAGTAGCTGAAGTTATAATGATAGCGAAGCCGGGAAAGCCAGCTAATGAAGTGAAGTCGTATCGACCCATTTCACTTCTCCCTACAGTCTCGAAACTTTTTGAGAAACTCCTCCTGAAAAGACTAAGGCCTATTCTAGAAGAAAAACGAATCATACCATCCCATCAGTTTGGATTCAGAGAACAACACTCCACAATAGATCAGGTCCATCGGATAGTGAATGCTGTGGAGTCTCTACTCTGGAAGAAAAGAAAATCTGTTCGGCTGTCTTTTTGGACGTAGCTCAAGCGTTTGATAAAGTTTGGCACAAGGGGCTTGAGTTCAAGTTGAATAAACTCCTTCCGAAAAAATTCTACGAAATTCTGAAATCTTATTTATGCGGTAGACACTTCCGAGTGAAACATGAGGGTGAATATTCGCGGTTGCGTAAAATTTCGGCTGGAGTACCTCAAGGAAGCGTCCTTGGACCAGTGCTTTACCTACTGTACACGAGTGACCTACCCGTAAGAGAGGACTCAATCATTGCAACGTTTGCCGACGACACAGTTCTTCTTGCAGTCGGAAATGATGTTGAAGAGGCTACTAGCAAAATGCAAACCGCGGTAGAAGAAGTAAACACCTGGACAAAAAAGTGGAGAATAAAACTCAACGAGGAGAAATCTGTTCATGTAAACTTTACAAATCGCAAGACCAGCCCAATCCCTGTGCAACTCAATGAGAAAATAATACCATTTGCAAACACGGCGAAGTACCTAGGCATGACGCTGGATGCTAAACTCCGGTGGAAGCCTCACGTCAAAAAGAAAAAAGAGGAACTCAACACCAAGCTCAGAAAAATGTACTGGCTGCTCGGGAAGCATTCTGAGCTCTCGATGGCCAACAAGCTCCTGCTATACCAGCAAGTTCTGAAGCCGATCTGGGCCTACTTCAGCTTTGGGGCTGCACCAAGAAAAGCAATGTCAAAGTCATACAAACTTTTCAAAACAAAGTTTTGAGAATGATAACAAATGCGCCCTGGTATACGAGGGCTTGGCCTGCATCGTGACCTGCAAATTGAAACGGTGGCAGAAGCTATCAAAAAACAAGCAGCGGAGCACGAAAAAAGGCTCCACAAACACCCTAATGTCGAGGCACTCGTCTTGCTGGATACTGCAGGAGACCTTCGACGGCTAAAAAGGACCAAACCCCTTGACTTGGTAGCTACATTATAAGTGTAATGAAGCCACAAACTGTGTAATGTGAAAGTGAAGTTGCTAGATGTTATTTAATTCTTATTTGTATATATAGCAGTTGCAACATGTAATAAACGGAAAAAAAAAAATTCCTAAGATCGTGAACTTCGCGCTTGTTCAAGACTTGGCAGTTTACGATGGTCTGCGAGTCAGACGCTGGTCAGTTATTGAACAAAAAATCCGTAATATAATGCAATAACGGGATGGTTTGACGTCTAACGACCCTTTTATCTGTGCTTATTCAGTTTCTGGGGTCGAATTGTCGATTTGTCGCGCCGGACGAATCTGATTTATGTTCTAAAGGGAAGCTGCCCACCCCTAGATCAAAGGCAGGTCTCTGCAGTGAACTAACGATTTTTCCACTTTTAGCAAAAAAATTAGCGTTTTTTCTCAATTTTATGCACGAATTGGCGTTTTTTTTCAATTTCACCGGAGAATGAGCGCTTTTTACACATACTTTAGTCGATATTACGAATTTTTTCGATTCCAGTCGCATGAATTAGCAATTTCTTTCGCATTATCCGTGAATTTTAGCGTTTTATATCATTTTAACCCTAACATTACCCAGCTCTTGGATTTTTAGATTAGGCTTTTTTTGCTCGCACTGTAAATGCATTATTATTTGGAGTTTTTTTGCCTAATTATAAACCTTAGATACATAGAGATCACGTTTACGTGTTAAAACCACTTAGGGACGGAGAGATTTTTGGTGTGAAGAAGGTTGAACTAGATTAAGGGAGCTTGCTAATTTCAAAATCTCGAGCCTTTTCGATGGGATCGTGGGGAGGGGGATGCCACGAAAATCAAAATGCATGTTACTTTTTTAGTGTGAAATTCCATTAAAAAAAAAACATGCATGCAATGGCAAAAACGTTTGACTGATCTATGAAGGGCCAGGGGGGCTTTTTTGACCTTAACGGTTTTTTCTTACAAATAATGAGATAATTCTCTTGATACAATGCAGATCTGATAAATTCATCGTATTCATGTCAATCCAGACACTTTTTATTAACGAATATTCTGAAGTGCGGGCAAAAAAAAACACCTCCCCCCCCTGGTAAAGCTAGGGTTAAACCGTGAATGTACTCAATTTTGGTGGTGAGTGAGCGCTTTTCCTTCATTTTAGCCGCAAATTAGCGATTTGCCTCGTTTTTAGCCGCAAAGTTGCCCCAGGAAACAGAACACATTTCCGGTTTTTTAAATTTGAGCTATACATACTATATGATTTAGCGATATTCCTTAATTTTGTCCACGAATTAGATAAAATTGTCTAAATTTTATCCGTCAATTCGCATTGCTCAATTGTAGCCCGAATCAGCGTTTTTTTCTCAATTTCAGCCACTAATCAGCGCTTTTTCTCAATTTTAACCGAGAATCATGGTTTATCTCTATCTAGGCCACAATTAGCTATCCCCCCCCCCCTCACACCCAATTACTTTGAGCCCCCCTTCCCATCATTCCGCTACTGTCTCCAAATAAAAAACAAAACATTTAAAGTCTATATATAAAGACGGCACTGTGTGCAACATTCGAATGTGGTAACAGCACGAAACTGGATAGCCCAGTCACGCAAATCTGTGTTGTTTTTTTGCCCCACCTAGTCCCGCCAAAATGGCTCTTCAGCGAGAGGAACTAGCTGGCAAAAGTGGATTTTTTAGTGAGTCAAACCCGTTAAAATTGGTTTTTAATTCCCAAAATCAGCAAAAACTTTCTTCGAATTTCACGCGAATCACTGCGCTTGTTCGATAGCAATAAAAATCCGTGAAATTGATCTTTTTAGCGAGCCCAACACGTAGAATTGTTTTCTTGCTGAGAAAAATTCGCAAAGTTGTTTTTTTCCAAGAGCAAAATAGGAGAAATTTTTGGGTTTTGATGTAACAAATTGTGGCGGCTCTGATGGATTTTTGGTGGGTTTTGACTTTTTGATAGTTTTGGGTGGGCGTCTGCCCCACCAATTCTGCGCTTTCGAGACTAGGGGAGGCCAAGTGGCCACCCCTGCCCACCTTTGACTACGCCCATGTCATATGAATCTCGTAAAGCTCAAATAGGGTGACTTTGAGAAAATGACCCAACACAATTTTCAAGTCGAGGTGAAACCGCAAGCGTTTTCCTGCTCGACCACGAATTTTCCCGCCCCACGACCGGCTGCAGTGATGCGATATTGAATCGCGCGTCTTGAGCCTTTCAGCCCTATATTTACGACGACCCTGACGGTCATGTAAAAGAAGTGCCTAACCTGCCAGTTTGTCAACCAACTATAACTATATATCGTGCTAAATGAGAGAGAAAATCGAAGACGAATATTCGTGGGAATCCAATGGGATGACTTGCAAAGTGGGCCTCCCTCCTAACCGCCCCCTTTCTGCCGCATGCAGTGCAGTCCCCGCCTCCCAGGGGCGTACTCGCCGTATAGTCCGCTGTATAAAGGAAGCGTTTTCGTAAGGATGAGTATCGGGCGTAAGGGACTTCAAGAGGGAGGGGGGGGGGGCAAAAATGAGGAAGTACTACGATAAAGGTGAAATCAAGAGTTCTCAATTTGGTGGTATTATTTAAGCCAAAAGGCCTTAACATTTTTGAGCCTGTTGGTCGTCGTTCGAAAATCCAGTGGCGGGGCCGTCGGCCTTTATAGATGAAATTTCAAGGTACCAATTAGTTCTCAGATTTACGCTCTCACCGAAGACCCCACCCCCCACCACCACTCATTGATGTGTCTTTCAACAGTCACCCATTGACGAAATCACGTCGATTTTTTCCGAGAAAAATCATGCACATAATTTTATCTCGTCATTTTTTCAGGGGGGCGAAGAAACGTATATGTATAGCTGCTACCTTTTGATGATAATATTGTTAATTAATTAGTATAAAGCAAGCCAGTGAAGATGTTGTAATTCAGATAAAAAAACCCGATAAGAGGGATTTCCACACAAAATTCCACCCATTAATTAAGAAATGAAAGATGAATTATTTTAAGGAGAAGGCACTCTCATGCACCTGGAGGAATTGGTGTACAGTTCAATACGCAAGCTGAACCCCCACACCTCTATAAATAACGCCCTAACGGAAAAGATACCATGACCTTGCATTTAAGTGCATAATAATTTCAAAGAAACCAATTTCACTAATAAAACTGCAATTTTAACATATTTGCAGGGAACCTTATCTCCGTGTATTGTAAAGTTTTAAAATTATTCATTGTTTAATAATTTATTGTTATCATAACTCGATTTTTTAGGATCTACGAAGTGGAGAGAGTTTTCCTTGATGTCCCAACCCCACTATATTCATCCAATGACGCCAGATTTTACATATTTTAATATGCAATAGCACTTTAATGGCGTGAAGTATTACGGCATTCACAGGAGGCTGAATGTATAGCGATTGTAGTCTTCTTTTTTTTTATCCAAGCCAATCTGAAGTTCACGGTGAAAAACACAGCCAACTGGAATCAAGGGAGGTATCCCTTTCGGTGTACTTTTCTTCGACGAATCACGGGAAAAATTATGAAAAAGTCAGCGAAACGATGAAAAATGGCGCGAGTCCCTCGCGGCGCTATTTATATCCGACATTTTTTTGTTTTGTATGTTTTTTCGGTATCATTGAGCTAACTAGAACTAAAAGCCAGCGGGATATATTTCTAGAACAACGAGGGGCAGGAAAAAAAAAAGACTCCAAGACCCCCTCCCCCTCCCCATGTAATGAGGCTCTAATTACACATCAAAGTCCTCATCAAAAACTAAAAAGGACGAGCAGAAGAGACGGCGAAAAAAAAAAAAAAAACAACAAAAAAAACGAGACAAAGACAGTACGGGCATTTACACGCTACGAGGGGTTTTTCACGGAAAAAACAAAACGTACCATTTAATGATATCTGTATAGCGTGTAAATTAAATGATAAGACTTGCAAGTTGCAGTTCATTTATATCCTTTTCAAGATTTCATTTTTTTTTTTTTTTGTTCAAACGAGTTTCCCTTGTAACCCTGATAGGGCCCCCGTCTTAATTGCATCTTGTTACAATAACAAAGACATCAAATTATTCCGAAAAAGTTGTAATTTATACATTATTACAGCCGTGAATTCGAATAATTCCGGTCTTTTTGGCGGAGATAAATTATGAAAGATAAAGCAGGGCCTTCCTGATGAATTTTTCGTATTATAAATACCAAAAGTGTATATAAAAAAAAAATGATAAGAAATGGGATCGTAAAACTATTGCACCGTAACAACTTAACTGGAACACAAGGCGCGTAATACTTAATTCATTAAATTATCAGGCCGGCAAGTCATTTCATCAAATTATCTGTTGATTTCTTGCTCGAGGGAAAAACACATTTATTTATTTTTTTCGAGACGTACGCACAGTTCTTGCAAAATTCGGCATCTTTTTGACCTCGATTGACGTGTTACAAGACCCGCGTCACGCCATCACGTTCTAACGTCAGTGGCAACGTTCTTCAGCCGCCCGCGGTGCAATGAGGAAAAAATAACAAAAAAAAAAAAAAAAAACGGTGCATCGTTGTCCATAAGTGCGTAAGCGAATCTTCGAAGGGGAAAAAGGTTGAAACTACATGAGGCGTAAAATCGGGCACTCTCCCTCTATAAAAATTAATTGAGGTAATAATCCGCTATACCGCTACCGGTATTTATGGAAGGAGAGCGTTAATTAATCTCAACCGTCCCATGCTACGCCATTCAATTGTAAATAATAGTTTAATACTCGCATACACACATTAGCGTTGTGAAAAGGAATATAATTAAAACATTACAATAAAAATGTCCACGATGAAATTAATTTATGTAATTTTTCTTTTAAATGTAGAACAGGGCTAGAATATTACCATCAGAAACTTGAGAAAAAACTTGAAACGGAACAAAAGTTGAATGATGTATAGGAATGTTATAAAGCTTTAGGGGAAGAATTACTTTGTATTGTAAACAACTGTACGAATTAGATTATAATTTCGAAAATGTAATCAAATTCTGATGAAAGGAAGGAGTCCGCATGAATAAAAATGTGAATAACCTTCAGCGAATTATCGCACTAGTAAATTCGGCAGAACAATATTGTGTGTATGGGAAATGTTTAGAACGTCAAATATTGTGTTTTTCAGGGACATTGAATGAGGAAAGGAATGAGGATTAGGCACAGTAATCCTTCCACGTAAATAAACAAATACAAATTTTAAACCCATCAGAAATATTTTTTATTTCTCAACAAAAGTTGGCATATTTGAAATCCTGCCAAAACGAACATTTTCCGCAACGTAATCGTCGTTGCATTCTCTGTCCTTTTCATGCCTCTAAATAGCTCATCTGTTTATCCTCCGCTATTTTATTATTGGAGAGCTCTAGTAGAAAATAAGGCAAAGAAACACAACAAACCGCTCTTCGACAGCTACATTACAGGTGACTTTTTTTTCGGAAAGCGCCTATGACGCAAACATGCTAGCTGGCGCGTGTTTGAAATGACCTAAAACTTCAAAAATCGCGTATTTATTAACTGTTGGATTATTTTACGAACGGATCACGATTTATGCTCTATTTTAGCATAAATAAACATTGGAAAATAAATTTATGAATAAGTTCTGACCCATGAAACTTCCTCATTGTCGCATCGATTCGTTTCATGAAATTCCTCGTTTTGATCATGAAATGTTGTGATGGTGGTTTTTGATCGGTCAAAAATCACCGTATAATTGATTCAAATTTATTGTCAACGCTACACAAAAACTAAAGGTACAAGGCAACGTCTAAAACAACCTCAACAAGGTTGATTCTCTACCTTTTCACGGTCACGCCCCCCCTTGGACCATGGACATTTTTGTTGCGCCCCCTCCCCCTCACATTGCATCGTATTGTTTTTGTTTTTTTAAACAGACACGTTTTACTAGGAGAAGCTTCGATTTTGGTAAAACCACGAATGGACGCACCCGTTTTTGGCCACTTGCACACTTTGCAGAACGTATAAATGCAGTAGTCACGTATCGAAAACAAAGTTTAGTGCAACGAAGAGCCTCAACGCCCGAGGACCACGGTTGTCCGCCTTGGAGTTGAAAAAATTGACCGAAATGGCAAGGCCAAACGCTTTTTTTTATGACCGCACTTTTGAGGGCAATGACAGCCCCCTTTGGTGCATTTTGATCGGGACCCAACTACTGAAACTGTGGACAGAAGATTCGAGCCCAGAGACGAAACTAAAAATGAGGCTCTTTCACCTGGGTGAGTAGCAGATCCAGTGCCAACCTCGCTTCTATCTCGAAAGGCCTACATAAAACACAGCAAAGCACCATTCGAAGCCAAATTACAAAACCACCAAGAAGGCCCCAACACAGTACAATGACCCCATAAGACCCAACCAAAGTCATGGTTCAACCTCAGCGAAGATGTGATTAACAGTAGAACCACCAACGACAGCAACGTCTTAAGCGCAAAGAAGGCCTAGCCACAGCAAAGGTCCAACCACAGAAAAGGTCCAACCACTGTAAAAGTCCAACCAGTAAAAGTCCAACCACAGCAAACGTCCAACCACCACAAAGGTCCAACCACAGCAAAGCTCCAACCACAGCAAAACTCCAACCATAGCAAAGCTCCAACCACTGGAAAGGGCCAACCACTTCAAAGGTCCAACCACTGCAAAACTACAACCACAGCAAAAGTCCAGCCACAGCAAAAGTCCAGCCGCAGCAAAGGTCCAACCACTGGAAAGGGCCAACCACAGTAAAGGTCCAACCACAGCAAAGCTCCAACCACAGCAAAGGTTCAACCACAGCAAAGCTCCAACCACAGCAAAGCTTCAACCACAGCAAAGCTACAACCACTGCAAAAGTCTAACCACAGCAAAGCTCCAACCACAGCAAAGCTCCAACCACAGCAAAACTCCAACCACAGCAAAGGTCCAACCACTGGAAAGAGCCAACCACAGCAAAGCTCCAACCACAGCAAAGGTCCAACCACGGGAAAGGGCCAACCACAGCAAAGGTTCACCCACTGGAAAGGGCCAACCACAGCAAAACCCCAACCACAGCAAAGCTCCAACCACAGCAAAGCTCCAACCACAGCAAAGCTCCAACCACAGCAAAGCTCCAACCACAGCAAAACTCCAACCATAGCAAAGCTCCAACCACTTCAAAGGTCCAACCACTGCAAAACTACTACCACAGCAAAACTACAACCACAGCAAAAGTCCAGCCACAGCAAAAGTTCAGCCGCAGCAAAGGGCCAACCACAGTAAAGGTCCAACCACAGCAAAGCTCCAACCACAGCAAAGGTTCAACCACAGCAAAGCTCCAGCCACAGCAAAGCTTCAACCACAGCAAAGCTCCAACCACTGCAAAAGTCCAACCACAGCAAAGCTCCAACCACAGCAAAACTCCAACCGCATCAAAGCTCCAACCACAGCAAAGGTCCAACCACAGCAAAGCTCCAACCACAGCAAATATCCAACCACAGTAAAGGTCCAACCACAGCAAAGCTCCAACCACAGCAAAGGTTCAACCACAGCAAAGCTCCAGCCACAGCAAAGCTTCAACCACAGCAAAGCTCCAACCACTGCGAAAGTCCAACCACAGCAATGCTCCAACCACACCAAAACTCCAACCGCATCAAAGCTCCAACCACAGCAAAGCTCCAACCACAGCAAAGATCCAACCACAGCAAAGCTCCAACCACAGCAAAGGTCCAACCACTGGAAAGGGCCAACCACAGCAAAGGTTCACCCACTGGAAAGGGCACCCACAGCAAAACCCCAACCACAGCAAAGCTCCAACCACAGCAAAGCTCCAACCACAGCAAAGCTCCAACCACAGCAAAGCTCCAACCACAGCAAAGCTCCAACCACAGCAAAGCTCCAACCACAGCAAAGGTCCAACCACTGCAAAGGTCCAACCACAGCAAAGCTCCAACCATAGCAAAGGTCCAACCACTGCAAAAGTGTAACCACAGCTTACAATAAGCTCCAAACCACAGTAAAAACTCCAAACCACAGTACAAGCTCCAAACACAAAGAAGACCCAACCACAATTGAGCTCCCAGTAAAGCTTTCCCTTTTTTTCTTCCTTTTCTTGGCTAAAATGTGACGTTCCTGAAGTTTCCTATATTTTTATGGTTAGTCTCAACCTTAAGGTTGTGGGGACAAATTCACGCTTCCCCTGGAAATCGCTTGCGCTGGCTGTTTTTAATAACAAAATATCGCAGGGTCCAGACGCGGATCCAAGATTTAGTCAAGGAAGAGGCTTATGAAATAGTGTGCTTCACTCTAATGAAAATGTCTTGCTATCAATTCACTGCCTATTCCCACCTTAAAACGCCTTAAAAATTGCCAAACTGGCAATTACCGCGTTAATAAAAAAGCCCAACGGACTTCACGTGGTCTAAAACTGGCTAGACTGACGGTTCGTGAAACCCTGGAAAATGCATGAAAAGATCATGAATCCCGCTATGAAACTAGCTAAATCTTCCATTCACGAGCTACAACTAGCTAAAACTAGCGATTCCCGCTCTAAAAATGGGCAAGCTGACGTAAAGCACTCTAAAAAAATGGGCAAACTAACAACAATCCTTAAACAGACAATTCCTGCCCTGAATATTTCAAAATCAACCATTTGTGCGCCAAGAATGCCCAAACTGACCATTCGGGCGTTGGCTTGACGGGACTAATTGCATCCTTACAAAACCAAAACTGACGATTCGCGCTTATTATAAATGGCCCAACAGACTTTACGAACCCTAAAAATGGAAAAACTGACGACTCACGCTCGTGAAAATATCACACTGGCTATTCACTCTGTATAAATGACTATGCTGACAATTTGCACCCTAGAAATAGCAAGCTGACCATTCGCTCCCCATAAATGGCGTGACGGACTATTCGCACCTTAAAAAATCGCAGAACTGACTGTTTGCGTTCTCTAAATGGTTAAATCTAATAATTCACGCAATGAAAATGTCAAAAACTGAGTTCGTATCATACAATTGACTAAAATGACGGATTCATGCCCTAGAAATTGCCAAACTGGCTATACACGCCCTATAAAATTGGTAAAACTGACTCTATGCGGCCTACGATGAATGGTTAAACTGATAATTCCCTAAGCAGATGATTCGTATCCTGAAAATGGCAAAGCGTCAGAAACAGCCAAACTGAGCCTTAAAAACTTGCTATTTACGGCCTGTAAATGGCATACACAACTCGTACCAGCTATTCACGGTCTAAAAATGGCCTAACTGATCGTTTGTGCTCTACAGAGGCTAAAAAGACGTTTCGCGCCTTCAAATTGGCTATCTGCACTCAAAAAATGGCTAAACAGGGTTATTTGCGCCCTTCAAGCGATAAACTGACCACTTGCGATTGCGCACCGAGCATGGGCCGTCCTCACAGAACCCCACCTACCAGCGTTAGCTACATGGACTGGATACACTTTTTGATTTGATTTGAAACTATAAATTGCTTGATTGGCAAATCACACCCTAAAAATGTCTAAATGTGCTAATTCGTGTCAGTGAAATGGCGAAACTTACCATTCGTAGTGCAAAAATGGGCAAACTGAGCCACCACGCCTAGAAAATGGCTAAAAATGCAGACGATTTGTGCCCTAAAAATAGCAGAACTAATAGTTTGCGTCTTGGATATGCCCTAACTGACGATTCATGTCATTAAAATGCCTAATGTGACTTGCTGCTGGTTGGACCTAAAAAGCAATAAATTTCACTGCCCCAAAAACAAACTTTTGCTCGTTCGAACCATTCGAAAAATGCGATTCACGCCATGGAAATGTCTAAAATGACGACTCACACCTTGAAAATGGCCAAAAAAGCCAATCCGGGCAATTTAAAATGGCTGAACTGACGATTCGTGCTCTGAACTTACCAAGCACATTAAAAATTTCAATTTTCAAAGTTTCGGTCTAAACATGGTCAAACTGATGGTTCGCGCTCTTTGGAAAGCGTCAGGGACAACGACAATTTGTCCCTTGAAAGTGGTAGAACAGACTGGACAAGCCTAAAACGGGCTGCTGGTCTTATTGACAATTCATGCCTCCACCCCCTCACCCACAATTGGTCATACTGACAGATTGGCGCCTTGAAAAACGACCACTCGCGGTCCAATAATGGCCAAATTGACCATTCGTACCTTAAAAATGCCTGAACTGACGATTCGTACTCTAAATATCATCAAAACGACTAGTCACGCACTAAAAATTGCAAACTCAGTCACTGACGAGAATTCGGGTTTCAAACCGCATGGATTTTCTTAATTCCTCCCTCGGCAACTGTCAGTTTCGGTCGAGGTCAATTTCGTCCTTAAAACTGTCAATTTCGTCTTTAAAAAATCTCAATTTCTCCTCAGAAACTGACAGTCTTGATTTGGAATCAGTTAATTTCCTTCTACATAACAAAAGATCAAAATAATTGATTTCGAGATTCAGCAGACCATTCGTGCTCACAACTTGAGGTTTTTGAGCCCCTTCACCCGAAACAGTCGAGTTCTTAAAACTCTCAAAACAATTCCGTCTCGTAAACTGTCAATTTCACCCAGAAACTGTCTATTCATAAATAACTGTCATTGCTGTCTCAGAATCTGTCAATTTCGTCCTGGGGGTCTGTAAATTTCTAGTTGAAACTATCTGTATCGATCTAACACTGTCAGTATTGTCCTATGAAGGTCAATTTCGTCGTCAAAACTATATCGATATCATTCTAAAACTGTCAATTTCGTCCCAAAAACTGTCAATTTCGTCCTCGAATCTGCCAATTTCTTTCTAGAAACTGCGTCAAGGGATTTCGGAAACTGACGGTTTCCAACTCCCTTCACCGAAAACAGTCGAGAACTATAGAAACTGTCAATTTCGTCGATCAAAACTGTCAATTTCGTTCTCGAACCACTGCCAATGTCGCCCTACAGACACTGTCGCAGTTTCGGCGTTAAAAACTGTCAATTTGACAGTTTTTGGAAAAGGGGCTCGAGAATAAACATCTTGGGGGGGGGGGGTCTATTACGCCCAACTAGGGGGGCCAAGTCCCTATAGCCCCCCTTAAATCCGCCAATGTGGCTCATGATCATGAGCCTCTCTCTTTCTGCTGCCCTATAGTGGTCTCAAGTCTAGGTGAAAGACAATAAGGGAATCATTTACTACGGTGGTAATTTCAGTCTTCTCACTCAACTCTGTATCCACCTTGGATTTCCCCCACCCACCAACTGGTTTGAAAGGTTTTCCCCAAACACGATGACGTGGCGTAGTTCAATAACGTATAAAACTCACCCTCGCGTTTCCTTTTCTTCCTATCCACGGCCCGTGGGTGTTAAGCTCGATGTAATGAGCGGTGCATTTTTATTCACGTTTGCGTCGCTATATCGTCCTGCCAAAAAAAAAAAACGTGATTTCGGCCATCCACAATTTCGTTATTCAGGCACAAACGAGGCCTGTGACTTGTCCACTTAAAAATGTTTTTTTAAATTTTTATTTCTATCTATGCTAGTTCTAGTAAATGCAGTTAAAATACTACCCACCCACCAACTATGAAATTTAGCCGCACAGCCGTCTGTAGGGCACTTTTTTTTTTTTACGTTGATGGGGCGAGGGATCCTATTGAGTAACGCGCTAACCTTTTACATATAGCTTCATGTGTTTGTAAGTTGAAAACGGGCAATTAAAAACGAGTCCATGGATTTGGGAAAGGCTGCCAACGCTGACGGTTTGAGAGGGGAGGGGGGGACAAAGTGTGTGAGTGAGATCGAGTGTGCGGCGGAAGAGGGTGAGTGAAGGAAAAAAGGACAATTGACGGTTGAAAGGCTGAAATTTACTGTAATAATACGCTTGTCTATGTAAAAACGGGGAATAAAGAGGATAGCAAGGTGAAGTTTGGGGAAGGAAAATGTGTCGGTGGTGGCGGTGGGGAGTGGGGGTGAGGCGCGAGGGAAAATATCCAGTTGCTCAAGAAACGAAAAAAAAAAAAAAAAAAAGTTCGTATCGAACGTGAGACCGTGAGAGTGATGAAGTAGACGAGGTCACAAGAGTTGCAGACTTCCATGTTCCACGATCCGAAGGGGTTAATTCGAGTATCCCGGAGTTAATGCATTTGTAAGCGTTATGTCACTTTCGTACTGTAAGCGCTGTCGTACACTCTCTAGCTGGTTCCAGGAGGTTCCAGGTAGCGAAAACACGCAAATTACGGCATAATAAGAAATAAATTTTAAGAGGGGAAATCTCCCCACGTGGTCAGCTGGAAGCCTGCGGGAGAGATTCAATCATTCGGATCCCCCCACCCCATTTCCGAGCTATACGGTCCACTAATCTTCACAGTAAATTGCTTCTACCCCCTTACACCCTTATAATCGTAGTGAATTCCTATACTGTTTTCACTTTCCCTAATTTTACATTTTTCCTTCCCTCCGATTACCCTTACTGGTCGAAGAGAGGGGGATAAGAAAGAAAAGTACTGTAAACACTGACTCATACCCCCCTCCTTCTACCACGTCATTCACCACTTATATCCCGACGTCGCGTACACAAAGTGCAACAATCCTTTGAATCCCCATGTCTAATCCTGGACACGCGAGGGCCCAGTTGTATGAAAGAAAAACACGCGGCGTGCTATCGCTCGGACTGAGTGGGGGCGACGTGGAAGGGAGAAGAACCTATTAATAAAAGTTAAGGGAATTAAACCAATACCGTTCAATCAGGTGAGGGTGGTCGTATGAGCCCCATTTAGATTACTAAAAGGGTTATAGTGTGGTCAGTTTTGTAGGGGGACAGGGGAGTGTCTGGCGCTCATTGTTTGTACGGCATGCGAAGGTGCGCTTTGCTTTTTTTTTTTTTTAGATTCCTTTTAAATGTTGCCGTGATCTCATCCTCCGTGACTACCGCATGCACTTTTACAACGGGTCCTTTAGTAAAAAAAAAAAAAAAGTGCCTGGGTAAAGTCAGCTGTTTTCGAAGCCTCGGAACACGCTACCTTCGGAAAACTTGGGTTACGCCTTCTCTTACACTTCCCTCCCTCCCTCCTTCCCTTAAAAACAGTCCGATCCATCCTCTTGTTTCAACACGAGCAACTGTCTTTCCGGCTTCAGGGAAGGGCTTAATCTCTTCAGACCATGCTAAGCTCTTGACCCGGGTCATGGGAGGACTACAAACGTGCACGATTCTCCCGCCCCATCCCTCACAATCGTTTGAACGACGAGAGCCTAAATTATGAGATACAAAACAACAGGTTTAGCCAAGGGAAAAACTGTCAAATTTTAGACTTGGAAACAAGTCGAATCGACAACATTCGAGTATAATACGAGTATTATACTCGAGTCCCTGTTTCTGGACTGGGGGGCCGGTTTCCAAAAATTCGGATACGCACTTAAGAACTAAAAAAAAAAAAAAAAAAAATCGTCCCCCCCCCCCGTCAAACATGCTCGCCAAGCCTTCAATTCACACAGGGTCGTGGACAAAAGAAACGGATCCTAATTTTTCTTTAAGTTTTTTTTTTTAATTTCTCGGAATTTTAATGAAAAGAACGGCGCTTTTCTTGTCCGTTTATTATATTATTATACTTCACCATATTATTCATTTGACCGGCAATTATTCCTTTTGTGCTTCCCCCTTCATGTATAGCGTCCTTCAATGGGCACAAAACACCGAGTTAATGCCAGGGTTCGGCTTCAGTTAGACTACTTCCAAGAAGTAAACATGCCATTTACTAAAGACGCGATGATTGTTATTATGCCTAAAAAGGAGCAGGGGAGGGGGGGGGAGGTGAGGGTGATCGTCGCTTTGGGGTTGGATGATCTGTGTGCGAATGTAATGGCGGTGGTTGGGGGGGGGGGGGTAAAGGACATTTAATGCAGAAAAAAATGAAACAACGCGGGACCATAATGAGGTTACACGCAACAGACTGCAAACTTAATTATTCACCTCCTCCTCTTCCTCACCCACGTCCTCCTCCTCCTCCTCCAGCAACTGTCCAAACCGGTGTCATCGGGCACGCGCTGTAATTATCAAAATCCTGAGTGCTTCTCGTTTCGCTGTCATTTCGCACGGCTGGATCTTTGAAAAAAAAAAACAACAAATTTCGCGAATTTCCTTTTTCGTGGGGTTGAATTAATAGGTACCTGTAATTTTGTGAATTCGGCGCATTCAAAAATTAAATTTGTTAAATTTTGCTCTTTCATCATCCATTTCGTGGAGGTTACTCGGTCCAAAATGATCAATATTTCGCGGATTTAGGCTTCTTAAATACCCAAATTTTCAGTATTTAGCACTAACAACCTTCAATTACTCACGATTCTTGAACCACCCGTCGTGTGCGACTCTGGGCCGAAAGACAAGAAAACTGTCGACTCATCAGATTTCTATATCCTCACCGTTCAGTTGATACTTGACTGAAAAACGTGAATTTGAGGATAGGGTCGTAACAAGGGATTTCCTGACATTTTCACAGGGTTTACTCACTTAAAAAGTCCAATTTAGCAGGACTGACTCTCTAAACATTCAATTTCGCGGGGTTGACCCATCGTCAAGTATCGTTTTACCCTGTGACGTGAATTAGCTATTTGTCTATATTTTAGACCCAAATCAGCGCTATTTTGGTTCAGCAAGTTTCTTCTATACTAAACTCAAATAAGCTCTTTTTCACAATTTCGGCCACGAACATTGGCTCTTTCGAACACAAACAGCAAATTAGTGCGTTTTCTCAGTTTTTGTCGTCAAATTTTCTCTATATTAGCTGTTAAGTTGCCTCCTGAAGGCGCCAAGACAATGCCAGTGCTCATTTTTTAAACTAAAAACGAGTTTTTTCTGTCTGCTAAATGGATCATTTCAAAGAGCCAACCCCACGATATACGAGTATACCTATTGGGTTTTCAGCAAATCCAAACCCCACGAAATTGAGTATCAGAAAGCCCAAAAATAAGCCACGCAATTGGGTTTTCAGCAAGCCCCAAACCCACGAATTTAGGGTTTCAGATCTTCAGCGGCACAAAACCCCAGCGAAATTAGCGTTTAAGTCATAACCAAGGCGCGCAAAATTGGTTGTATAGCGAGCAAATCCCACAAAATTTGCGTTTTAATGACGCAGAATCGCGAAAATGCTTTGATAGTGTGCTAAACCGCGTAATTATGGTTTCAAATGAGACAACTCGGCGAAATTTGGGGTTTATAAGAAATCGGCGAAATTATTTGGGGTTTCGTAGAATGAAATCCGATATATTTTATTATTTAGTGAGCCAGAAATGGGAAAGTGTTTTTTTGGTGGAAAAAACCTCGCGAAATTTATGTTTCAGCAACAAACAGGTGCGAAATAGGATTTTCAGCCTTAAAACAACCGCGAACTTTGGGTTTTTGTGAGCCAGAACCACGAAAAAGTTTTTTAGTGAGAAAAATCGGCGAAATGGTTTCAATAGGGCAAATTAGATTTTTTTTAGTGAGTCAGACCTGCAAAAATGGGATTTCAGTACGCAAAATCCGTGAATTGGTCTCTTTTTATCCCCCCCTCCGTGAAATGTATGCTTTGTACTTTTTGATGGTATTATCTAGGGGTGGGCACAGGTGCCCCATTATACACTGGGGAAAAAAAGCACTTTCTCGGTTAATTTTAACCGAGAAATCTCGATAAAATGTTTGCAACCGTCACGAGTCTGTAATGTCAACCGACATGCTTGATACGGTTGAATGCACGTCTTGACTCGGTTAACGCATGTTGTCGGTAAAATGTTTGCAACCGTCATGAGTTGGTAAAGTCTACCGACAAGCTTGATACGGTTAAATGCACTCGGTTAGCGCATATTGTCGGTAAAATGTTTGCAACCGAGTCTGACGGTCAAGCCACAAACACGGTTAAACACATGATCCCAGTCAGTTGAGACATATCTGTTGAATGAACCGTCACTAGACGGTTAACTCTAACCGTTACTTTACGGTAGATTCTTCCGACCCACAACTCCCTTGTCTGTGACAGCAACTGTCTAACATCGGTGAAAGCTGACCGTATACTCGGCAATCACAGCCGTGTCAGACGGTTAATCCAACAGTGTGTTTACGGTAGTGGCGAACCGAATTCTGGATATTATACGGTAGCATCAGCAGAAAAAAAACGGTAAAATTCTACTGTCATGACGGTTGCATCAACGGTTACTCAACGGTAAAACAGGCATCACTACTCGGTTAAGAAACGCCGTCTTGAGTCTGGTGTCAACCGTGACATAACGGTACATGCTACCGTTGGCATACGGTGGAATATACCGTTATATCACAGTTAAAAAAGGTGTCTCACCTCGGTTAAGAGGTACCGTCTTGAGTCTGGTGTCAACCGTGAAATAACGGTATATACTACCGTCGGCATACGGTAGAATATACCGTTTCTACTGTGGTACAAACGGTAATTTGTCACCGACTTTCTCGGTACGTGCTTCCACTTTTCACGGTTAAGCTTTGGTTTCCTAGAAAAGCGGTGCCGTAATATAGCGGTAGAAAAAATCCCCTTTTAAATCACACCAGTAGTTGCCTAGAGAGCGGTCAACAGACAGCGGCACCGCTCCGAATGAGACGGCCGTTCATGACGGTGATGAACTGTTCACCAACGATTTTTGACGGTGACGGTGAACGTTTTTTGTTTACAATGAGCGTGAAAACTGCCTGGACGCTGGAAGGTGGCGAAATTGTAATTAATATTGTCCGAAAACGACTCTATTCTGTTGTTAAAAGAAAATACTACCAAATAGTTGGAGCTACGAGGAAAAAACGTTCATCGTCACCGTCACGATGGAAGCGGTGCCGCTGTCTGTTTACCGCTCTCTTGGCAACTATGGCTTGATTTAAAAGGGAAACTTCCTAACGTAATATTACGGCACCGCTTTCCTAGGAAACCAAAGCTTTAGCCTTACTGATTCTTTACGGCCAAATTTGCCGCAAAAAATGGTTGAGCCGAGCGTCAGAGGTAAACCGCAGATTAAATTTCCATTTCAAATCCTGATTTCTCTCGACGCTCGGTTCAGCCTTTCTTGTGGCCCGTTTGAGACCCTAAAAAAAATTTGAGTTACCGTGAAAGTGAGTGTTCTGAAATTCTGTTATTGGTAAAAAAAGATTAAAATTGGAAATGGGATGAACGTAAATTTTAGTTCACATGCGAAGAAGTCGTGAAAGAAGAAACACGAAATATATTCAAACATAGTACAAAACAATAAGTAGAAAATTCACCACCGTCATTTCAATTCACCGTCATTGAATTCTGCTTTACCGTCACTTCGCTCGGTTTTACCGTCATTCAACTCGACTTCACCGTCATTGAATTCTGCTTTACCGTCACTTTGCTCGGTTTTATCGTCATTCGTCTCGGTAACACGACCGCTCAACTCGGCTTTACCGTCATTCAACTCGGTAACATGGTCGCTCAACTCGGTTTCACCGTCATTCAATCGTGTAGTCGCTCAGCTTCCACTCTTGCAAAAGAGTTTTAACATCTTCATCCATTTCGGAGTCACAAGTTCTGGTTTCAACACGACTCAAATCACTTCACGAAAAAAATAAACAAAAAAAAAACTCTTTCACTGACTACAGTGACTGAAACAACTTCAGCAGGCGAGGACTAAATAATGAGAAGTGTGAAGTTACTGGGAGCAGTGAGGAAGACAGACCTTGCGCGTTTTCTGCAGATGCCGCTAAAAACAAAGAGAGGTAGTGCTTCAACCGATAGAGCACCCTGAATCAACAGAATTTTGACGGTTAAGGGTTGCCTTACTGAACCGTCTACTTAGTTGTTGCATCTAGTTACGAGTGCGTGAAGTCGGTTAAAAACTGCTTGTCTAAGACTGCCAGAACAGGAGAGTTTTATAGGATGATGAAATGGGGGAGGGGACCTCTTGGGTAACGTTATATCTATATGTATCTGAATGCTTTCATTAAATAAAAATAAATACTAGGCTACCGATGGGAGCATTGAGTTTGATTCTATTTACATTTTTTGTGTGTGTTCTTCATCGAAAAATATCCCGCTTTCTTTGATTGTGACCTGGGACCCAGGGCAATTTGCGAAAGTTGCAAGATCCGGAAGTTTTAGAAAATGAAAATTTCGTTTCATCGGTTTTATCGTCCGCCTACACAGTACAACGTCAGTACATTTGATATTAGTGGCCATGGAGCCGGGTTCACCGTCATTCAACTCGACTTCACCGTCATTGAATTCTGCTTTACCGTCACTTCGCTCGGTTTTACCGTCATTCATCTCTGTAACACGACCGTTCAACTCGGCTTTACCGTCATTCAACTCGGTAACATGGTCGCTCAACTCGGTTTCACCGTCATTCAACTCGGTTTCTCCATCATTCCAACTTGATTTCACCGTCATTCAACTCGGTTTCTCCATCATTCCAACTTGATTTCACCGTCATTCAACTCGGTTTTACCGTCATTCAACTCGGTTTTACCGTCTTTCAACTCTGTTTTACCTTCATTCAGGTCGGTAATACGGCCGTTCAACTCGGTTTTACCGTCATTAAGCTCGATTTCACCGTCATTGAATTCTGTTTTACCGTCATTCAACTCGGTTTTACCGTTATTAAACTCGGTTACACGGTCATTCACCTCGGTTTTACCGTTATTCACACCGGCTGGGCGACAAGTTTTCAGCTCAACTGACTTTGCTTGTAAGGTTAAGCACGTGTAAGTGTAGAAAAGTCTGTTAAATACACGGTAAAAGAGTCTTTTTGACGGTTGTTTGCACTCTTAACCGAATAAATAACTGTTGGAGCCGTCTTTAACAGAATGACGTTTATTTTTCACGGTTAAGTTTAACGGTTGAAACTACTGTTTCAACCGAGAATACTGTTTCAACCGAGTTCCGGAACCGACTCTTTTTCCCAGTGTACGGCTTTGCATGATTTCGAGTTTAGCGGAGGGTAGCTGTCCACCCCTGCCCCACTGTATACGCCTGTAAAGTGAAAATAGTGCATTTTTGAAAATGAAATGCTCTAAAAAGCGTGGCCAGGAAGTGCCCCCCTTCCAAAGCTCAACATAGGGGGCCCAATGTTATCTCGGGCCCGAGGCCCCAACTTTAGTAAAGACGGCCCTGTCCCCAGATGTGATATTTCCACCGTGTTGGTTCATTTTAAAGAGTAATTTTGCGGGTCTGGTTCCTTTCAAAAATAACATTATGGGTAGGCCCATTCAAAAACAATTTCGCGTAATTGGCTCATTCAAAACCAATTGCTGATGGCTCTCTAAAAAAATAAATAAGAGCGTGTTCCTAAGATTAGGTAACAAAACTAACATATGATAAATGTGAGATAAGGCTCAATCTGGGGCCTTATTCCGAGTTGTCGGGAAAAACTCACGTGAGGTGGTTGCTATGGCGAGATAATACTATTTCTGATGAAGCGTCCTTGGATACCGCTTGCGGGATTATTTCCCGACAACTCTAACTAGGGCCCCAGGATGGAAATATTTACTCATCTGCTTAATTTAGGAACTCTCCCTAATTTTGTGGAGTAGGCTCATTAAAAACCAAAATTTTGCGCTTATTCATTGCACAATCCTAAAAGCAATTTCGTGGAGACAGCTCGTTCAAAAACAATTTTGTTAGTGGCGAATCCTCATAGAAAGCAAGGCAAGCACCGCTTTTTGAAGTATTAATAAATTTTAAATTGTTAGTAGAAGCGCTCAAACTACGAGGGTTAGTGGATAAAGCATACATAAAGCTGTAGCCGTATAGGAGCCTATACATTGTATGTCTTCACTCGTTGAGGTTCTCCAAAAACCGCTCGGTTTCGGCTGCTCGCCATCTTCAGAATTTGGTTTCCCAACTGAAAGTTTCTGAAGATGGCGAGCAACCGAAACCGGTCCGTTTTTGACGAACCTCAACGAGGAAAGACAGACAATGTAGGCTCCTGTACGGCTACAGCTTTATGCATGCTTTATTAATAAATTATTTATTAATTATTGTGTCTGATTTAAAAAAAAAGTTATTTTATTAGTTTAATAGCCAAATAAAATAATAGGAAGCGCAAGCAATTATTATCCCTCATCATAAACAAGAAAGATGATGTTAGATGGCGATGCTAGTTTTTCAAGCACCGACAGCGATACGTTTAAAATCGGAAAAATTACTGCAATTTGCATATTTTTTTTATTTTTTTTGGAGGTGCCGTCCCGGCCAAGCCGAGCCCGGCGACGTTAAGGCCACCAATTGGGCCCCTACGTCATACCCAACGGATCCCGGACTCGGAGTGGCTAGCACGGCTCCTCAAATCTCCTCACCCTCCCCAGAAAATCCAGTACTCGGACCCCTTGAGCCCTGGAAAATTCTATGTCGGTCAACCTGTCCCTCCCAAATATAGCAAACCTCGCTGCCGCAAACCCCTCACACTCTCTCACTAAATGACCCGTTGTCTCCTCCTCCACTCCACACCTCTCACATGTAGGGTCCCCTATTAGCCCCATCATGTGCAAGTGTCTCTGAACTGCAAAGTGCCCTGTAAATATTCCTACTATCTTTCTAGTTTGCTTCCGCCCTAACCCTACCAGCCACTTTGTCGTGTTGGCATCATACCTTTTAATGCCCTCCTTCGCTTGTCTGCAGTGATATTCTGCTTCCCATCGTGCCTGGGCTTCCGCTTTCGCCCAACCCCGAATTTCACTGAGTCCTACTTCCCTTGCTATCCCCACCGCCGGTTCTGGGCCGACATATTCTGTCATGGCCCCCGTCTTAGCCAGCTTGTCTGCTCTCTCATTCCCCGGGATGCCAGCATGACCTGGTACCCACCCTAATGTAACCGTGTTACCCTCCGTCAGCAGTGCCGATATACTGGCTCTACAGCTCCCCACCGCCCCCGACTTGACCACCGGCCTGGAAATGCCCCCGAGGGCAGCTCGGCTTATTTGTCGCACCTTTCCGTCTCAGTTCGATTGCACAAGCCTCTATGGCCGCAACCTCCGCCTGGAACACCGTCGCGTATTTCCCCAACGTCAGGCTCTCTTCACCCCCATTCCGGGGATGTATATGCCTGACCCCGCCTTCCCTTTCCCGGTTCCAATTTTTGAACCGTCCGTGAAACACTTAATCTCTTCTGTATCACCCCCTTGCCCGGTTTCCCGGGATAGTTTGACCACGATCGTCTTTACAAAGTCTCCTTGTTTAACCATTTGATCCGATCTCATGCCCGTGGACGGTGCCACTCTGCGCATGTGTTCTCGTATCCCCCCGTTTCCTACCTCCCCCGACATGCAGTCCAATCTGTATGCCGTTTCCATAGCCCGTGCCTGCAGTTCAAGGCTTAAGGGTTTTAGTCCTAGCATTACCTCCATCGGTCTTGTTGGTGTCGTTCTGAACGCCCCTAGAGTCGCCAGACAGGCCAGCCTTTGCACTCTGTCTAATTTAGCTGCGTTTCCCTTTTTGTTCGCCGCCCTCCACCAAACCATGGCCCCGTAGAGGATCCTTGGTCGGATAATCCCCGTGTACAACCATAGGGTCATTTTGGGGTTCAGGCCCCATGTTTTCCCCACTACCCTTCTAACCTGACAAAAGGTGCCCATCGCCTTCTGATAAGTTTCCCTTATGTGATTTTCCCAGCTCAGTCGATGATCTAGCCACACCCCTAAATACTTAACTCCTTGCCTCTAATCTGTAGAGTCTGAAGCCCCTGCCTGTTCCTCTTGTGTGTGAACAGACACAGCTTCACCTTGCTCGGGTTAATGGTTAACCCTCTTGGCTCGCACCATTCCTCCACTATACTAATAGCCTGCCTCATAAGTTCAAAAAGTGTCGACAATACCTTTCCTCTAACCACGATGGCTCCATCATCCGCAAAAAACTGCATATAGAAACCATTTTCCTCCATTAATCTAATCAGTTCATCTACCACTATTATCCATAAGAGGGGCGAGAGGCTAGACCCCTGCGGAGTTCCTCTCTTTGCCCTCCTTTCTACCGTTTCTCCCCCTAACTCTGCCCTAATCCACCTATGCCTCAGAGCATGACTAATCCATCTAACCACCACCGGGTTCACCCGAAAGGTTTTCAAAGCCTCCACTATACACTGAAAAGTGACCTGGTTGAATGCTCCCTCTATGTCCAGGAACAAAACCAATGCGTATTCTTTTTGAGCTATGGTATCCTCCAGCTTCCCTACCAGCTCTTGCAACGCCGACTCTGTCGATTTCCCCGCTATATAAGCATGCTGCCTCGGATTATGTGGTCTGCTTTTACCTATGCCCTCCCGGATATACCCGTCTAGCGTCTTCTCCATCAACCTCATCATTACCGAACTTAAACTTATGGGCCTAAAGTTTCTGGCCCTATCATGCTTCCCTCCACCTTTAGGTATGAACGATACTCTCACCCTTTTCCATGGCGTTGGTACTTGCCCCGTCGCCAGAGATGTGACGAAGAGTCTCCTTATCCTTTCCTGTGCTCGTCCTCCGGCCCTCTGCAACATGCATGGGTATACCCCGTCGATTCCCGGTGCTTTATATTGGCCCATCGGCTTTAGGGCCCATCTGAAGAGCTCTCTATTAATAATAGCGTCGCTCTCTTTCATCGCTCCTTCATGTTCCGCTCTATGCTGGCTGGGCACAACCTCCTCCTTCTCACAACCTGGAAAATGCGCGCTTAATAACGACTCCAAAATTTCCCTACTTTCTACCACTACTTCACCTGACGGCTCAATAATTGTGCCCAGAAGTTGCCGGCTATCCTCCTTTACTATGCGGTTAAGTCTCGCCACCTCCCGCGTGCTCTCTACCTCTTCGCAAAAGCTCCTCCACGACTTTCTCTTCTCTCTCCGAATCGCACTTTTGTATTCTTTCCGCGCCCAGTGATACGCCTCCCATTCCTCCTCTCCATCCGTTCTCTTAGCCGCGCTCAACGACGAGTTCATCCTCCGCTTCTTTTCTTTCAGGTGGACATTCCACCACACCGCTCCGCCAAAGTTATAATTTCTCTTATCTCTTTCTCCTCTTCATCTAAAGTGTTTCTGGATACTTCTCCCGTTGCTTCTCCTACCGTCCTCTCGAATTTCTCCCAGTCCGTCCGTCTCGGATTCCTCCCAGGGGGTTTCTCAACTCCTTTGGCTCCTAAACTAAACATAATAGGCCTGTGATCAGAAGTTATTAATCTGTCACAGACCCGCCCATCTACCCGTCGGCCCTAAGCTTAGAGTAACATCCAGGACCTCCGTCCTATTACGCACCACAAAAGTTGGCTCACTCCCGACATTCTCAATAGTTAATCCTAATCTTACCAATCCTTCCAGGAGTTCCTCACCAGGCCGATTGTTATTTGAGGGACCCCACACTTCATGGTGGGCGTTTACGTCCGCTCCCACCACTAACAGGCTCCCGGTGTCGCTATAATAATCTCTTAGGCGTTCCAGGCACTCCGGGACCACATCACTGTCCGCTGCCCGGTACCACGAGACCACCACTATTTTCTTTCGTCCTACGCCCGGTATCTCTCCTTGGACGGCAACCGCCACAAAGTCCCTCGTCTCGTACGCCCGCAGTGGCACCGGTTGTAAATCCGCTGCTACGACTACACATGCCCTAGGCACTCCATTAACTCCTGTATAAAAAGACACATAATATTGATTATTCCATCCCCTAATCTTAGACTTATATACATACGGTTCCTGAAACAGTCCCACGTCGAACTCCTTTTTACCCAGCAATACGGCTACATCAGCTGCCGCCGTTTTACTATGCTGGGTATTCGCCTGTAGGAACCTCACTTACCTCCCCCCCCCCTTTTTTGGGGGACCGGAGCAAATCTTCCTCCACCTCCTCCAAAGTTCTACCAAACGGTGGACGCCGGGTTGTTGTAGTTGTCGTGACGACCAACCCACTCCCCCCCGGCTGTTGTCTCTGAGCCGCTATTTCCTCCTCTACCTCCATCGCGGTTTCCTCCTCGTCGGTTTCATCCCCTAGCCACGGGCTTCTAAGTACCCAGAACTTGACCCGGGTCAGTTCCACTCCCAAGTAGCCTACCCTTTTCACCTCTTCCGCGTCTTCTTTCGGCACCTCGATTGTTACCACCGTTTTCAACCCCACCTGATCGGTCTCAAAACTAACAATGCTCCACTTATCGAATTGAAACGTGAGATCTGGGTTAACTACTGCCATGCATGGCAGGAGTTCATCCTGTCTCAATCCGAAACCGGTAAGGACTCCCCGGATTCGCTTCGGAATCGGCAGTTCCGAGAGCCGGTAAATCGCCCATCCATGTACCCCCACCCCGTCCCTTAGCGTACTTATTAGCAAGTTCGCATATTCTTTACTCCCACACGTCATAACGTACAATTTACTCTCCTGTACAAGCCCGGAGTCTACAAATCGGATCTTGCTTTGACACGCTATAAGCGCTCTTAGCACGAAATTTCTTACCTTAACCGCCTCCTCATTTGAGAAGGCCCCGCCGTCCACTTTCACCATGACCGCCTTGGAATTCATCGAGGTTTTGGCCCTCTTTCCATGCTCTTGGCGTGCTTTCTCTTCCGTTTCCTCCTTCTTGGACCTTTTTGACGGTCCTACTACCCCTTCCCCCGGAGGGGTAGGGTGCGAGGTGGACCGAAAAATCTCTTCTGGTTTTCGTTCCGTTTCTCCTCCCGTAATCTATACGCTTGTTCGCGCTCGCATTGTTCGCGTTGTTGTTCGAACCTCCCCTTAAAACCCGTGAGGGGCTGTCTTGCCCTCGCCTCAGCTACCTTACGGGCTCTATTCTCGCGCCTACTTTTCTCCCTGGCTTTCTTACCCTCCCGACGGGTCCGAATGAAGCCCTCCGAATCTTCCGCCTCAGAGTTTGACTGGGCCGCTGTTCGCGTCCCTGTCGGTCTCAAATTTCCGTCAACCACCATATTGCTTTCCTGGGTGGGTATTCCGCCCTGGTTTGCTTGGGCCGACGAGTCATCCCTTGCTGCTTCAGAGGCGGTAGACCCGTCCCTGGAGATTCTCAGCTTTTCAGCCGAGTTGATTAGCTCTTGGTTATCGCCCATAGTGAGCGATAACGCGGCCCTCGTGGCCTCCGACCGATGAACCGAAAATTTTCCCACTACCAACGATCCAACGCACTTGATTCAGCACTCAAAATGTTCGTTGTTTCCTTCTTTCTCACCTCCGCACCTCAAAACACGTCTAAAATGCCTTAAAAAGCAATTTGCATATACGTATGACAACGAAAAATTGACCCATCTGAAGAAGAGCAACAAACGGCCTGGTGCCCCCCCCCCCCGTGCCTCCCCCTTCTGGATGAGTCCCTGGGACCGTCCTTGTCTCGTTGTCACCAAGAAAACCTAATTTTTTCTTGTGTTTTTGACTCAGTATTGGGCAAGTTTATAATACAATCGATTGCATTAGTCAAGTTGATAATATAATTATTATTGTTCGTGTTTCGTTCGGGCATTCCGCGATCGGGGATTCCATCCCTCGACAAGTGACTCTTTCTGAGTTTGTGCTGCCCAACGCAACGGTTTTGGAGGAGTCAACACGCATTATTTTGTTTCTTGACTAGAATTTTGTAAGTTTTTCGTTTCTTTTTTATTTTATTCGATTAATTTAAGCCCGTGTGCTCTCCACTGTTGAGCCAAATTTTCAATTCAGTTTTTGTTCTGGGGGTTATTAATTGATAATTCATTTTAAAATTGGTGAAAACACTGTGAGCAACCTCGTGGTCTCCATTTTGGAGGTGCCGTTTTCCCGAAGGTCTCTAGTCAAGAAAAAAAGACATTTTAGATAAAGGTAGACCAACGCCGATCATTTCTTTGTTTTGTACTGAACAAAATAAGACCCGAAGTTATAAACCACCTGCGGTATGAAGTGCATTCCTGGCTTTGTGGTAGTCCGACTTTATGCAACTTTATTCTGTTGGCCGGTGTTTGTTTTTTTCCAATCAAAACAATATTTGGAACCTCGTGGGTTACAGATTAGATTATAGAGCTTCTTCTCAATTTTAGGAGGCGCTCGCACTTTTGACCTAAGGGCAGCGCATTAATAGTGGTTTTTTTTCCAAGTCTTTTAAACCATGAATTAGCGGTTTTTCTCAACTTTATCCCCAACAACTTATCCTTTCAGCCTCGAATGAGTGCTTTTTCGCAATTTTTAACCATGAACATTAGCGCTTATTTCTATCTTTTTAGCCGCTTACTTGCTCCAAGAATACTATACTCGTTCATTTTCAATTTTGAAAGAAACAAGAAACTGGTGAAGAGCTTTGTTAGCACTTTGAATACTCTTCGACGTTTTTCTTTTAACTGTAGCCCCCCCCATCCCACCATCCTTTAACTCTTCGCATAAGAGGCGAACTTTGAGTAAACTGCAACTAACCGTAGGGAAGAGTGTTATTAAGTGACATTTACAATTTGACCTGAAAACACTCAATTTTTATGAACATCCAGAAATCAAATATTAGACTATACATATATGGCCGACAATTAAGCACATGAAATTTAACAGAACGCCTCGGGCAGTGATTTTATACTTTAACGCTCGCTTTTATTAATTTCCAGGTGGCTACGTATAGGAGAAAGACAATTATTAATACCAAAACCGTCGGGGGCTGATGGACTTGGAATATAAGAATTTTCAACTTTGAACAAACCGAGACACAAAGTTGATTGCGTCCATACAACTATAAATGGGCTTGCCCCGCTCTAATTACGTTCATTTTCCACGTTCTTTTATTTAATTTTTGAAATGCGGTGCTCTCATTATTTATGTTATTTTAATTAAAAAATGCTATCACAAACCGGGACGAAAAATCGAGGGTTACACTTAATAATTCATTCCCGACGTCCGGCCGTTTTGATATAAATATGAAGGGTACCTATTCTGGGTAAAAACGACATTCTCTCCTTAAGCCCATCAGGGCAGGCAAAACTGCTATACGTTTAGCGACATGAAAGAGGCCAAATTATCCCCCTCATCCATTCCACCGCACACACCCTGCTCTTCACCAACCAATCTAATCATTTACAGCTTGATTTGTCGGGCCTTGCGGTGTCCGGTGAGCAATCCCTCGTGTAACAGCCAACTCCACGCACACAAAAGGCGGCCGAAATTTAATTCGCGCAAAAAAATGACATAAATCGAGCGTTATACACAGACGATGTTATTCGCCGCAGTGCGGACAAAACTCGTATAAATTAAGGTAAATCACGGAACGCCTTGCGCGCCCCGCATTTAAAAGGATTCAGCACTCTCCTAAGTCAAATGTACAGTGGTGGGACGGAGGGGAGGGCTCCACGGGGGATGATCGTCATTTGTTTTATTTACAGTCGAATTGTGCTTGGAATGGGACAGTAAGAGAAATTGATTGAGCCATTCGTCGACATCGTTTTAATTTCGGGCAATTTATGTTCGCAAAAAAAAACGCGCTACTTCTTTTTTGCGAGGGAAGAATTATGAGCGTTGGCACACTGGTAAGCCGTATGTTCTACCAAGCTCTCCATCAAGTGTTTTTTTTTTTTTTTTGTTCCTTAAAAAAAGGAACAGAGTTCTTTGAAAGCTTACAGTGGTATAGCTCACTCCTACGCGGGAGGGTAAAGTCGAGTTGGTAAAAAAAAAAGGTCTTAATTTACAGGTTGTTGCGCTGAATTTGTTTTTTCTCTCAAAAAGGCTGACGGAAAGGAAAACGCCAGTTACACACCTCGTCAAAATGTGCAAAAATTAAAACAATAATAACGAGAAAAAAAAATCTTGGAGCGTAATTATGTCAGACTGGTGCGAGGAACAGTGTATATTTAGCAGATGGTTGGAACAAAAAACTCCCCCCCCCCCCCTAGTTAACCCCTCCGATTATCCACAATTACTCTACTTTAGATAACCGAGCGCGAGTCTCTTTCTTTTGTTTTGGAGAGGAACATTAGACTGTTAATGTGTATAGTTAAGTTTAACTCTCTCTGGGGCGTCAATGCTCTTATAGTAGTAGCATATCCTGCTTTATTGCGCTTATCTTCTGTTGCATATTCATTTATAATAACTAATAGCGTATTCAAACAATTACAGGGAGCTATGATTGGAACATTGGCGCTATAATATGAAAAAAAAACATCGCGGGGGTGGCGATGGTGAGTGAGAGTGACAGAGAGGGACTTCCTCAACGCTTAGCACCTTGTCCCACTGTTAAATTCTCTTTAAATGGCGAGCCTGGCAGGAGGACCGCGGAATCCCATTCTGTCTGCTCCGGAGAGGACCAGTAATCCAGGACACTGTATCAGGTGTTTGATCTGCATTCCTTTTTTTTTTTTGCCCTCCCTTCATTCTTCTTAACCCATACCTCCCCCGCACCCTTTCCCACTGTGTCTTGCTCACAAACAGATTCTATCCTTTCCCTTCACGCTTTGCGTGCTCTTCAGTTTGTTAAAAGTAAATTAACCTCTTTACAATTACAAGAATAAACAAACCCCTCCACCACTCTCTCATGCTTTGTCAGATGAACGGTTAGTTTCCGTAATTATCTTTCTGGTAGATGGAACTGATTTTTTCCTTACCATTTTGCATGATGTCCATAAGAACAAAATTCCCTCAAGTTAATTAATTAGGCTTTGATTATAAATACTATGGGGAGATCGTTTCGGAATTGGGTGTAGTGGGGTGGGATGTTGGTTGGAAGAGGGGTGAATGAGGTACTGAGAAACACAACTGAAGGGGGAAGCAATGTTATATATACATATGTATCGTACCAGGTGGAGAACTTGAGGAAGTCACGCATATAGGCCTTAATGTGAAAAGCATTAATATATTCGGGGCTACTAGAACCCTCGGGGTACAGATCTTCCGGTTTACATTATCCACCCTCTCCCCTCGACACCTAGCGTCCTCTCACCCCCCCCCCCCCCCAACGTTACAGAATCTTGGAAATAACAGAGAACTGAACGAACCAGCTGTAAAGTCGCGTGCAACCATGGGAACCGCTCAGGCGACAAAACCATGTACCATTCAGGCAAAACGCTCTAAAACTCAACACTAAAGCCGTTTATGGATTTCACAAAAACAATGAGCAGAACAATCATTATTGCGGCGATAAAGTTTAATTCTCGCGGAAATCCACCATTTTCAGATTTGTTCTTAATTTATATCGCCGCTGCACTGACCTTTTTCCCGCTATTCAATTCTCTTTTTTGTGACTGTCACCATTTGAAATTGTACTTTTTGCCCATTATGATATTGTACCCCCCCCCCCCAACCGCTCACCCCTAACACTCAGAGTGTTAGTAAAAGGAATTCCTTTATATACGGACTTAAAAAAAAAGTTTTTGGTCTGCGTGCACCACGCAATCTTATACTGTGGAAGAGAAAGAAGAAGGGGAGGGCGAAGGGGAGGTGTGTGTGTGTGTGTGCGGGTGAGGTCCCTTTTTCCTTCACTTGTGAAGGGATAATAGTCGTCTGGAATCGTAGCAGAAAGAAAGGTATTTTTCTTTTCTTTTCTTTTTTATTTCCACCTTCACATCCCGCCCTTTAACCCACCACTCATCAACCCCCCCCCCCACTTGAACCAATATCATGAAGAGTAAAGATATCCCGAAGAATAATGAATTTAAAGCAATCCTATACATAGTGCCACGCACATGTTCGCAGCCAATTACTATACCTATAGTTTTAACACTGCCGCGATAAGAAAAGTTTTATTATACAGAAATACCACTTGAAAGATATTTTATCAGGGGTGAAATAAATGGAGGGGGGGGGGAGGTTCATGAATACAAACGCTATGGTATAACAAAGTTGAACCGTCTGTGTAGGTGGTGGGAGGGCCTAATGAAGGGTTTTAATGTGTTCAGTATTTCGGTTTTTAAGAAACAAGGTTGACAAGGTGGGTGCGGATGGGTGGGGGGCTAAGACGAACAAAAGCGTGTAATCATGGTGTTGTTGGCTTCTGTTCCACTCAGGTATACACGTGGGTTGTGAGGATCATTTTGTCCCTTTTAACTCACTCAGCATTCAGTCCAATGTTTTGCATCCCTAACAATATACCGATTTCGGCCGCTACAACAGTGCCTCTTCTTGGCTGAATCCACTGATTCATTATCCCTCCCCTCACCCTCATTAACATGGCGAATGATACCAGCCTTGTGGACTCCCAAAACCAGCCCATTTAAGCTGTGTAGCGGCACCTGGAGCACAAAAATTTACGCGCCTTCCCATCGTCGTATTACTCTGGTACAGGGGTTCTCAACAATTGGGGTCCGGTTTACACCAATTATTCGACCATTAGTGTGAGACCACCTTTAGCTTTTTTTGGTGGGAACTTATACGATGTTGCGTTCCGAGGTGAGGGATGCCAAGGGATGGACTGCCCCGAGCCGCCCGTTGGATGGAAAAGTGGGGATTTTTAGGTTATAAGTAGGTCCAGCAGGCCAGGCGCGGATCCAAAGTCAGCTTAAGGAGGGGGCCATATTATACGACTCCATCCGGCCCCCTCCCCTAGAAATATACCACACGTCACACTGTCGCCAGACAGACACCGTTATCAATGGTCTCAATATATGATGATTGAAAAATCGGAAAATTAAGGAAACCCAACGGCCGAAAACGTGAAAAAAAAAACAACAACATTCATCGTAACGTGAACTATTAGTTTGGCAAAAATACGCCTCCCGCCGAATGAAGTGAATTCAGCGCCGTGATGGAGGAGATGCACGTGAACCTGGCGGCACACATATCACTAAACATGACGAAAATGGCGCCATTCGTTTGTTTACCGTTTGTTTAGCCCAAATTCTCGTTTGTTTAGCCCTGCAAAATACAATTTTTTAAAAAACAAAATGTGTGCCGCCAACTTCACGCAACGGCACACATGACCCCAATCGTTTGTTTCACTACATATTCAGACACAACTTCGTTTGTTTACGTTTGTTTAGCCCAAATTTTCGTTTGTTTAGCCCGGCAACATACAATTTTCTGATAACCAAATTGTGAGCCGCCAACTTCACGCAACGGCACACATGACCCCAATCGTTTGTTTCGTTACATATTCGGACAGAACATCGTTTGTTTACGTTTGTTTAGCCCAAATTTTCGTTTGTTTAGCCTAAATTTTCGTTTGTTTAGCCCGGCAAAACATGTATTTATAAGAAAATACGTCATGTGTGCCGCCAACTTGCGGGAAGTTGGCGGCACACATGATTTATGTTCTTATAAATACATGTTTTGCTGGGCTAAACAAACGAAAATTTGAGCTAAACAAACGTAAACAAACGATGTTCTGTCCGAATATGTAACGAAACAAACGATTGGGGTCATGTGTGCCGTTGCGTGAAGTTGGCGGCACACATGATGTATTTTCTTATAAATACGTGTTTTGCTGGGCTAAACAAACGAAACTTTGGGCTAAAAAAACGTAAACAAACGATGTTCTGTCCGAATATGTAACGGAACAAACGATTGGGGTCATGTGTGCCGTTGCGTGAAGTTGGCGGCACACATGATGTATTTTCTTATAAATACGTGTTTTGCTGGGCTAAGCAAACGAAAATTTGGGCTAAACAAACGTAAACAAACGGTAAACAAACGAATGGTGCCATTTTCGACATGTCTAGTGATATGAGTGCCGCCAGGTTCACGTGCATGTGGAGGAGAAGCTGTTATGTCCTCGGCTAGCACTGTAATTTTAAACCTCAAAATTGTTTTTTTTTTTAGTGAGCGAAATCTTGCCGAGCGAAATTATTGTTTATTGAGTGAAACCAGCTAACAACGGTTCTTAGTGCGCAAAATCGGCGCAATCGGTCACTGAAATAGGCCACTCAGCAAAGTTGGTTTACTGGCAAACAAATTTACCCAAATTGACTATTGACAAAATTGACAGTCTCATCATGAAATTAACACTTTCCTCATAAAATTGAAAATTTCCTAATAAAAATGACAATTTCCTCATAAAAGGTACAATTTCTCATATAACTGACAATTTTCTCATAAAATTGACAGTTTCTTCAAGAAATTGACATTTCCCTGAAAAGCATACAATTTCCTCATGAAATTCACGATGTCCTCATAAAATTGACAATTTCCCTATACAATTGATTATTTCTTCATAAAATTGACAAATTTCCTTATAACATAATACAATTTCCTGATAGAATTGACAATTTCCACAAAAATTGACAATTTCCCCACAAAATAGACAATGTCCTCATAAAATTGTCAATTTCCTCATAAACTAGACAATTTCCACACAAAAATTATTATTTCTTCATAAAATTGACAATTTCCCCATAAAAGTGAGTATTTACTCGTAAAAGAGACAATTTACTCTAAAAATTGACAATTCCTCATATAACTAACAATTTCCTCATAAAATTGACCATTTCCTAATGAAAGTAACCATTTCCTTATAAAGCATACAATTTCTTTATAAAAGTGACAATTTCCTCATAAAATTGACGACTTCCCCACAAAATGGACAATTTCCTCATAGAATTGACAAGTTCCTCATAAAATTGACAATTTCCTTATAAAGCAAACAATTTCCTCGTAAAATTCACGATTTCCTTATACAATTGACAATTTCCTCATGAAATGGACAATTTCCTCATAAAATTGACAATTTCTCCATAAAATAGAGAATTTCCTCATAAAATATATTGTTTCCTCATAAAATTGACCATTCCCCCATAAAAGTGGCAATTTCCTCATAAGATTGATAATTTCCCCATAAAATTGACAATTCACTCTTAATATTGATCATTTCTGCAAATTCATTTAAAAAAGGCAATTTTCTCATTATATGTATTGACAGTTCCTTGTACAATATGTCATTTTCTTCATAAAATTGACTATTACCTTACCAAACTGACTATGTACTCGTCGAATTGACACCTTTTAGACTGAAAATTTCCTCATAAAATCAACCATTATACTCATAAGCTTAAGATGCCTTACAAAATTGAAAGATTTCTCATAAAACAGACAATTTCGTTATGAAATTGACCATTTTTTCGTGAAACCGTCGAGTTTTTTCATAAAGTAGACAATAATGTCACCTTAACATTGCTCTTGGTGAAGCTTTTCGCATTTTTTGTTTCCCTTGACGCTGCATTTCACGTATATGTTGCCTTGAATGTGGCGATTCACGCGAGTGTTTTTCCGAATGTTGCGTTTTGCCCGCCGTGGGGCACTTTGCGTAATAGTTTATTCGTTGTGCCGCGGCCTTTCGAGAGAGTTTTTTCCTCCAGAATGTGACGTTTCGCTTAAAGTTTGCCCTTGGCGAGACATTTCGCATACATTTTTCCCTTGACGTGGTCGCGTTCCACCCTCGAGTCTCTGTGAAAATGACCCTAAAATTAGAGGTAATCACCCCTCCTTGATGGGATTTTGAAGGAAGTTTTGGTGATTTTTTTTTTTTTTTTTGCGCAAGTGACCTCGACTCCAAGGGAGGGGCCATGGTCCCAGTGGCCCCTCCCTTGTATCCGCCACTGTCAGCAGGCACTGATCCGGATCCACTGGCACACTGGAGCCACAAAACTGGCCAAAATATCTTAATTTGGTTTTCTTATGGTGAATTTCACCACTGGGAGTTTGGTTGGAGTTTCCAAACTACAACATTGTTTACATCAATTCGTGAATTCTTGAGTTTTGTAAGAGCTAATCCAGGGGAATTTCGTTTTTTAACGAGCCAAACTCCACTATACATTCCGTTTTTCGAACAATATCGCTACAAAATTGGAGTTTTCAAGGAGAAAAACCCACAAAACTTTCTTATTTATGTTAATGAACACGAACGCGATGTGGCTAAACCCACCGGGCAGTCGTGAAAAATTGCATGGAGCTCCATCAGCTCCGTACTTGGCTATGTTGTCGAGCTGTTGAGACAGGGACCAAGCAGCTCCGCTAGCTTTGAGGTTGAAACAGAGACTGGACCGCACCTTTGGTTTTCCTAAGCATTAAACATTTAGTTTTCGGAAGCGCCAAACCCGTGAAATTCGGTTTGTAGACGTCGAGGGTGGTGTGAGAGTTACTGCGAAGGGATCGATTAGTGTAAAATTTCGTTTTTGATGCAGCGAAACTCACCAAATTGCGCATTTTCGGGCGAGCTAGACACAAAAATTTGGATTTTAATGAGCCAATGCCATTAAAGCGGAAACAGTGAAATTGGGTGTTGTGACATCTAAATACACAACATTTAGGGCGTTTAAAGGGTCAACCCCTTAAAATTGGACTTTTTAAAGTGCCAAAATCCCAGAAATGTGGGTTTTAAAGCAGATGAAACCCACATGTTATAGCCATCGGTGTGAAACAAAACCACGAAGAAGAGGAAGGTGACTAGGGGATTACTAACTGTTTCGACTCCCCGGGTGCGGGTTTTTGGGTGAGCGAAGCCTGCGAAATTGGATTCTGCCATATCCAAATCAGTAAAATTTGGACTTTGGAGAGGCTAACCTCACGAAATTGATTTTTTAAAATGCTAAATCGGAGTTCGCGTTTGAATAAATATTGAAAAAGCATTTCAGGGACTCTTGCGTACCGATAAATGCGGGCGTGGAGGACAGATAGTGCCTTTGAGCGCTCTTCGGATGGAGCCTCCGAAAACCTTATAGATGAAATAATGAAGAGTTTTAGGTTGATAAGATGTGAAAGAATCAAGAATACGAAGTCAGCTAGACTCTTTTTTTTTTCTCTCTTTCTTCACGAGCACCAAACAATCACTTATTCTACGGAAACATAAGTAAACATCACCTCATTTTAAAATTGAGAAATTGAAAAAAAACGTTTTTTGTAGGGTAAAATTGATAAATACGGTAATTCGCGGCCAAAATTGAGATAATGCTCTACAATTTGCATTTAAAATTGAGACAAAGCGCTAATTCGTGGCTGAAATTTGAGAAAAAGCGCTCATAATATAGATATACTGATAAAATTTTAGAAAAAAAAGCGCTGATTCGTGGATGAAATAAAGAACGAACGCTAATCCACGCCTGACAATGAGAAAAAGTGCTCTTCCGTAGCTAAAATTGAGAAAAACGCAATTTTCTAACTTAAATTAAGATAAAGCGCAACGATTTTGCTGCTATAAAAGTTAAGAAGAAGCGCTAATTGACAGGTGAAGTTGAGAAAACATCAACCCATGAGGCAACTTCGTGGCGTTGAAATTGAGATGAACATCATCACGGGTAAAAATTAGAGTAAAAAATTAGTTGAGAAGTTGATAAAAACGCTAATTAGCACAATAGGATTGAGAAAATACGCCAATCCGCTAAATTTTATAAAAAGCGTTCATTCGCTGCACTAATTCACGGATTGTTTGGGTAACTTCGTGGCTTGATTTGTGAAAAATCACTATTTGCTTATTTGAAACCGCACGTTGCTTATAAGATGGACCTCGTTAAACAGTTCAGAAAAAATGTGTGTGTGAGAGAGACAGAGAAAGAGATCGAGCGAGTGAGTGAGAGTGAAACACGGTCCTTCCACGGTTAAATAGCTCGAATTCCATGACAGGTACCTATCCCTTTTTAAAAGTATTTCCATACAAAATTGAATAAAACCGTTGTTTCTTTTTTTCATATTAAACATTTTGTTTTCATTAGAAATAATTATTCAACTATGCCAAGCAGGAACTAATTAACTAAGTTAATTAGTACTTTTGGGATCCCATACCAATTGAGTAATCAAAATAAAGCTCATTTATGGTTCGCTGATAACCCAAAAGCAGAATAATGTATCTTCAAACGTATTCGACTTTTCTTAGTAAATACTTACTTGTATAGAGCGTATATCAACTATTATAATAATTATGAAGAGTTGGGTTGCAAATATGTACATGAAACGCATTTGTAGGCTGCAAAACGATTGAACTTTTCTTAGAGAAAATAAAGAAAGAAATACTTTTTTTTTTTTTTTTAATCGTCACTTTTAATTAACTGTCCAAAAGTCAAGGCTGCGCTGTTTTTAATTTTACCATACGCTCGACCTTTTTTTTTTCATTTCTCTCAAGTGGAACTCCAGAGGCAGGTTTGTCACAGCGCAGGAAATCTCTCTCGATGGGTCCCCCCCCCTCCATCATCACAACTTTCAGCAAAACAGAACGCTCTAATACTGTTGCCTTTTCGTTATGAATGACTGTGGCATGGGTGCTTGGTGTGATGGGAGCGGGTCATGAACACTTTTATGCGTAAACATAATTAATTATAAAAGAAGAAAAATGATCCCAAAAATCAACACCTTCTTGTGAATATTCATAGGGTGTGCTTTTTTTTTTATTATTAATAAGCGAAATTCTCTTCACCTGCGTGACGGGGTCCTCGAAAAAAAAAAAAAAAAAATGAGATCTCCGTACAGTCTTCCAAGTACAATTCAACAGCTGTGTTTTTCTTTTTAAAGAATTTGAAAATGTGTACGGTATGTAGTGTACGGCGGAGAAACGTTGATGAGTGAAAGTTCTTTTTGGAGGACTAAATTAGGGTTGTCTTGGAAACAAGGAAGAGTGATAAGAACTCACGGATTTCTGTTGAGCCAAGAAACCGTAATTTTTTCGTCTAAAGAGCCACGATCCCATCCCCCTCGCCATTCCCTAAAACCAGTGAGCTGCCCTCTATTTAAAACTCACCTTAGACAAGATAATCTCACTTAGCACCATAGAAATGTTCAATCTTAAAGACTTAAAGAATAAAGAAAGAAGAAAAAGAGAAACAGGCTAACATGGTTTGAGACAGTCAGGGAAAAAATGCAAAAAAAAAAAAAAAAAATTAAATAATAAAATTATCAAAGCCATTATTGACCACCTTCCTTGTGTGTCAACCTAAACGGAAAAAGGATGGAAAAATAATGTTATTAGCCATGAAATAAAAATCCTTTGTCGGTATTTCCACTGTGCCGCATCCACAGTGAGCACGAGGTTGGGGGAAACAGGTACCCATCTCTATACCAGATGTGGGGGAGGCGGACGTCATAAAAAGGACGGAGACAATTATTAAAAAAAAAAAAATCACACAACACCTGGGAATGTATTTTTCATTAATATATTTTTTGCTGAGAGGGACAAAGTTATTAATTACGTTTGTTGATCTTTACTGAGTCATAAAATGAGGATGTAAATGTTTTGCTTTGTCCAGATGGGGTTTTTTTGGTCCTGTTTTTCATTAGCCATGAATGAGAAAATAAAATATCACCCCCTCCTCTCCAGGAAGGCTTCCTGAGTTATTCACAGAAGAAAACAAATTTTTAGCTATAGGTATAATAATGAACAATTTTTTTTTTTTTTTTTACATAACCAATGAGTTACGGAGCTTAATGATCACTTCGGGTGAAATTCCTACTCCCCCCGTCCTCTCATAATAAAATTGGAACCCATTTTGGAGCCTTAATTGTCTCTTTTTGGTTTATTATTCATTCTGAATAATACACCTATGTTTTCGGTCAGAAATGTTCTTTTACAACCCACCCTCAAACTTTTTCTGTGTACGTTTTAACATGTCTAGAATCGATTTCTGCAATGTCCGTCCGCCGTACGCCGTCCGGCGAATCGTTTATTTAACCTGTTTTGTGGACGCAAATTTTCCGTTTCGTCATAATGCGAATGGTGCGAACCGTCAGTTTGCCATTTCAACGGTGCAAATTGTCAGGTAATTCACAAAAGGAGTGAATATTAGACTTGGTGATATTTTCAGGGCAAGAATCCATGCCATTTCAGGTCCGAGTGGTCGTTTTTGCCTTTTTTTTTTTTTTTATAGAGCGGGAATTGCCAGTTTTAAAGCAGACAATGCATGTTTAGCCATTCGAATTTTTCAGGTCGCGAATTATAGTTAGTTTAGCTGTTTTTGGAACGAAAATATGGTCCGTCAAGCCAAAGGCGCGAATAGTCAGTATTGACCATTTTTGCCGCGCAAATTGCCAGTTTGGCCATTTTTGGTGCGCGAATTTTTAGGGCCGCGATAATTGTCAGCTTAGCCATTTTTAGGACTTTTTGAAGTCCGTTTGGATATTTTAGAGCGGGCATTTCCAGTTTGGCAATTTGTAGGGTGCAAATAATGTGTATAGCCAGTTCAGCCCTTTGCAAGGCGCTAATCGTCAGTTTTGCCACTTTGGGGTGCGATTACAGTCGCAGTTTAGCAGTTTTTATGGAGCGGAATTGTCATAGTTTGGCTATTTCGTTGGGGGCGAAATCTTAAATTATTTCGTCTACACGAAATTCATGCAAATTCTATTCTCCGGGTAGTCGGGGACGAAAATCACGATTGTGCCCCTTTCTCCCAGTGTAATGCGGCAATTTTTTCATATCAGGATAATATAATTTTCTGGGAGCCTGACTTCCTAAAAAATTATTTCGCCAACGAGCTCCCGGCACATTCTGTTCTCTTGGTCGTTGAGGGCTTGGGGGAACGAATTTTTTCAAAAGCAACGATTTTACCCTTTTTTCGAGTTTGATGCAGCGAGTTTCACTCTTTTGTATTAGGGCTTCGGGAAAAAATGATTTCGTCGACGAGCTGCTCGCACATTCTGTTCTCCTGGTCGTTGTGGGACCAAATGTTTTCAAAAACAACGATTTTGCCCCTTTTTCCAAGTTTATAATGCGGCGATTTTCAATCTTTCGTGATGTTCTGTGAGCTTGGCTTCCATAAAAAATGATTTCCTGTGACTTCGCGACTCCAAAAGGGTGGGACCATACTCCAAGGGAGGGGTCATGGCCCCTTTGGGCCTCTTCCTTGGATCCGTCACTGCAAGGAAAAGATAAGAGGTATATTAGATGTGTTCAAACTAAAAATTTTGGGCCAAAGACATGTATTTTCTGTTACAGTGATTCAAAAAGGACAAACGAATTATTTGTTTTCTCCCGTTCATCTCACTTTTTAGAAGAAAAAAAAAAAAAAAAAAATCACGATTTCCCACGGGACGACCACGCGGGAAGTTCCGTTCCGCGCGGGATATTTTGGATTTGTCCCGCCGCGTCCGACGACCGCTCGCACCCCTACTATAGGCTGGCTTCCCGAAAAAGACATTTTCGCGGGTTTGGGACTCACGGAAAATAATTTCGCGGGTACGTCTCTCTAAAAAAACCGATTCTGTCACGTGTGGCTTTTCAAAATCTGAAATGCCAATTTCGAGGGGTTGGCTCATCCAAATCATAATTGGCACGAGTCATTCAATCAGAAGTCAATTACGCGGTGTTACGGCTCGTTCAAAAATCTAATCTGCGCATTGGCCTCCCATCAAAACAATTAAATTTCGTGGGAATTTTAACCGGAATTTTGAGGTTAAAATTGAGAAAAAGCGCCAATTATCGCTATACAGGTAAAAAACCGCAAAGGAAAATCGCTAGTTCATAGCGTATGGTGAACAAAAAAATGCGGTTAGTGGCAAAAATTTGGACAAAACCTGCTATTTTGCGGCTAATATTGAGGAAATATACGTAAAAAAAATCTAATTTTCACATCAAACTAGGAACAGTGCTAATTCTCTGCTAAAATATAGACAAAAATTGCTAATTTGATGCTGAAGTGTAGAAAATTCAACTTGAGCCTTTTGGAAATTGCCGCCTCAGGCCCCAATATAGGTGCAGGTTCGCCATTGATCCCAACTCAAAAGTCAAAACTCAATCTCACCTGCCACTTATTGTCGGCCAAAAAACGAATTCACGCTAAACTCCGGGTCCAAGGACACCGCGCATGATCGATTTATTCCGCTTGTTGGTTTATCGTCTTATTCTGATAGCTATAATTTGGAGGGTTCGTGTCTATCAGAAATTGAATTTTGCGGGGCTGGACCAGTCAAAAACTTGGTTCCTATGAGCGAATGGTCAGTTGCCATTTTTAGGACGAAAATTGAAAGGATGGCCGTTTTTAGGGCGTGGAATAGTCAATGCGATTTTTTAACAGCACGAATCTTCAAATTGACATTCTAGAGTCCGATGGTGGTCAGATTGGTCATTTTTGGAGCCGGAGGTGCCAAGTTTGGTCTTTGCAGAGAGAGAGAGATGACCAGTTTGGCCATTTTCGAGCACAAACGTTTGGTTTTGCCATTTATTTTCATGGCCTGAGTTGTCTGTGTAGGCAGTTATGAATAACAGGGCCTGTATGAGTATTTTATTTCATGTTTTTGGCCGTTTTTGGGTGAACGAATCGTCGATTTGACCATTTTTATGTCAAGAATCATCATTTTTTGGCTTTGTCATGGCGCCAATCGTTAGCTTAGCCATTTTAAGTGCATGCGCATAGCTGCAAATTATTCGGAGCCGGAACTATTTGGTAATACTTAGAGCGCAAATGGTCATTTTAGCCGGTTTTCGGGCGTGAATAGTCCGTTGAGGTGAAGCGCAAATAGTCAGTATTGAACCCATGTTGAGTGAATGTTCAGGTTGGCCATTGTCGGCGCGAGAGTGCACGATTTTACTATTATCAGGCCAGGACGTTATATGCTTCGACATTTTCAATGCTCGAATCGTAATTTTTGCGTTTTTGAAGGCGCTCAGTTAGTTTGGCCACGTTCAGGGAGCGTAATGTCAGTTTAGTCATTTCCTAATACGAGTCAGACCGCCCATTTATACAGTGAAAATCACCAGAAAATTGTCAGTTTAGCCATTTTCACAGCGCGAATCGTCAGAATTAGCTTTTTTTGGGGCGTATCATAAGTGTGTTTATTTTTAGTAGGTATCGACTAATTTTTTAGCACGCATCAATTTCTCAAGTTCCTTGGCTGAACCGGTGATCAACGATAATCTTCTACGGGGTGAAATTAAAGGTTTTGGCAACTATGGCTACATCGTTGACAGCGGCTCAATCCCTCGCACTATAAAAGTTACTGATTTATTTCCCTCATTTTTAATTTCCGAGATAGAACAAGTATAAGTGTGCAAGAGTCTTGCGAGACGCTTGCGCAAGAACAAGACTGAGCCTGCGAGACCAAGACCAAGACTGTCAAGTCTTGGTCTTGTTCTTGCTTTTCGCATCACTAATCGGAAGTTGGAAACTGTCCATTACACCTCCTCTTCAAACTGGCTAATTCCCATTAAAACTGAACATTTTGATCCAAAAAACAAATACAAATCTTGAAATTTCGCCGGAGAAACAGATTTCGAATAGCAAAAATTGTCATTTTTGGGACAGGATACTGTCAGTTTGACGGTTTCCGAGTCCAGCAACGCATTGAGGGTCGTCAAATTGATTTCGACGGCTCAATATACCGCGGATGGCCGGTTTTTTCGGCTTGTTTGTTTTATTGTTGTTGTTTTTGTTGTTGTTATTGTTATTGTTTTTTGTTTTTATTATGCCTACGGAATTGATATTTTAAGTAGCATATAAACGTCCTAAAAAAAAAATAATAATAAAAACAACCTATGAAAATGTGTACTTTAGCGCACTACTACACCCACGTGGCCACGTTGATCGGTTGGCTTGGTTGTTGTTGACGGTCACGAAACTGACAATTCAAGCATAAAAAGGTAAATTTAGACCCCAGAAGCTGATAGGTTTTGGCTATAAAACGTGAGTTCAATTCCTGAAAAAGGCAATTCGACTATACAGGGTGGTCCAGTTTACAGTTACAATTATTTTTGGATGAAAGTACACCAAAAATGGTGTAAAAAGCCACTATTTTAGGAGGGGTGGGTCAGCATTTTTGTTTTTGTTTTTTCAAACGCGTTTTTACGCGCCATTGAATGAGTTAACAGATTAGCCAGTCAACAACAAACCAACCAGTAAACAAATATGGCCAAAACGCCACTTTAATTGGAATAGTCAATATTCACAAAATTAGAATTTCCAGTTGGTTTTGCCCCGAAAATCAAGAAATCTGTCGAGTTTTGCAGCTAGAAACTCTTCAACATCTTGTTTTTGGGCGTTCCGTGCATAGAGCTGCTCTTGGAATAAAATTTACAAAAACGTATGATGGCCGTCTCATGACTTCAAATGAAAAAATCGCCATTTTTGTCTATACTGAGGACAAAATTTGAACTAATTACGAGTTGAGTGGTTCTGAGGCTCAGATTTCGGACTATTCAAACAAACCCGCAAAATTGTGGCTTTTCAACGATAAAAATTTTGTTCTCCAAAATTAGGTTTTTGAACGTCCCAACACCACGACCGTGAAATTCCACCGTCGCGTCGGTCGTCTCAAGGACTTATACTTTTCTCCCCCCCCCTCACCCTTCTAACGACCACTATATTCCTTCCATCCCCATTTTTTCAACATATTTGCTGTTATTTACGCCTAAATTTATGCCTCGCCCGTAGAATCTGTCAACCTGACACCGACGGTCTCATTATTCCTATACACTCATACTTTTTTAGCGACCGAAAACTAAAAATTATACTGAATATCTAGGAAAACATCTGCCATCATTCGCACACTCCAATCAATAAAGTGAAATGGCCGGTGAGGGAGTAGTTATACGAGGGCGTATACACTAAAGAATAGTTTACAGCGTAGAAAAAAAAGGAAATTACTCGCTCCCACTAATGGAAAACACAAAAGTCTCTGGAGGCACACAAAAATGTAACAATTAGCTAATTCAAATGTATTTTTTTTTGAAAAATGCAAATCCCCAAAGGTTGCTCCCGGCTATTTCATGTAATTACAACGAACGCTATAAATCATTTTCTTTTTCATACTTTAACCCCCCTCCCCCCAAACATCACGCCTACCTTTTAAGGTTTTAATTCAATTTCTTTAATATGAACGTTGACCCAATTAGAAAGATATCGTAGTTAAATAAATGGAAATAACGACCCCGGTGACAACAGACTCGACTAATTTTCAAACAAGACAAAAAAAAAAAAAAAAAAAAAAAAAAAAAGAGTGACCCCCTTGTATACTTTAGATAAAGCCTATTTATACATCACATTTGAATATATTGTTCGTCTCTCTCTCACTCCCCCTCTCTCTCTCTCACTTACGCCCTGAATTTTTAATTAGGTATATTGAAATTATACGAAACAATAATCGTCAGTTTTACACAATTATTTCGACTCGTTTACCATTAATTACCCTGACTGTAGATTTTTTATTCTTTTTTAAAAAAAGGTAGACAATGGTGAGAATCGACTTCTGTTTTTCCTACGGAGTGAGTATGAAAGAAAAGGATGAGGGCATTTTGAGTGCATCCAATTAAAACGTTTTCTATATAAAAGTCTAAAAAGGATTTATGAATAAATTGAAACGTAATTCTTTCTTATCGGAGGCTCATTAATAGATGAAGACGTTCTAGTTTCTAGGCTAAGAACAAATAAAAAAATTGAAGATTACGATGACTCCTTAATTTTAGGGTGGGGTAGGGGGGTGAGAGTTCACTTTCTCGCTGAAGTTCAGTAACATTCAATTTAAAATAAGCTTTTCAACTTCGACAGGGGAGGTCTGAACTCTGAAGAGTAAATCACATCTCTGATGGGGTAAACGAAAAAAAAAAAAAAAAAAAAAAAAAAAAAAAAAAGACGCAAAGAAACTCTCATACGGGCGATAGGCCCCACAGTTGAGGGATGCACATATTTACAATAGCTCACGGCTTCACCATAAACACCATTCGTGGTTATTAGTAAGATGAAAAAAAAGAAAAAAAAAAAGAAAAAGAAAGAGAAGAACGCCAATATAGCCAACCTTTTGCACCTAATCAGAAAACGTTGCGGCCGTCGTAAAATTTCCTCACCTCTCCAGCCCTTCACCCCCCCCCCGTCACAATTCGCCCCTTGTGACGGGCATCCCGGGCGCTTCGAAACGAGTCGACATAAGGCCCCCTTCTGGTAATCTATTTACTAATAAAGCTCTGACGGGTTTCAGTGAAATGAAATTATGCCGTGGTGATGGTGTGAAGGGGTCGGGGGAAGGGTCTTTTTTCGAAGAGGGTTAAATGGTGATTAACCTCTTATACCTATATACACCTAAGAGGGATGGCTGGTGCTCAGTTCTTGACGCCTTTTCAAACAAAAAAGAAGAAGAAGATAAAGAAGAAGAAAGTCCACGGGACATTATTCCTTTTTTCATTTATATTTAAAGATATAGTCTATGAAATTGTTAGTTGAGCAGGAAAGCGCACGTGTATAATTCTGGAGCAAGGACCGTTTAACTCTGTCAACCCCCTCAATCTCTTCAAACACTCCTTAATTGATGGCTATGCAGTGTACCTCAAGGGTCATACCTCCCTTGACGCCTGACGGTTAGGATGAAGGGGCTCACTCCAGGGGCGTAGCCAGCCAGTGATCAAGGGGTGGGCGGCCAGCTAGACACGGATTCACACTTGGGAGGGGGGGGGGCACACGTCTTGAGAAAAAGTGCTCGTTCATGGATGAAATCCAGAAAAGACATTTTGCGGCTAAGGCTGAGGAAAAACACACATTCACTGCTAAAATTGAGAAATAAATCTCATTAGTCGCGGTTGAAAATTTGAAATTGAGAAAACACACCAATTTGCGGTTTCGCGATGCTAAGTCCGGGACGAAATTTGGAAAATGCGCGTATTCACGGTTTATAGAGCACTTTTCACAGCTAAAATTGACCCAATGAATTGCTCGTTCAATGTAGAATTGAGAAAAATGAATCATTTGCGCGTAGAATTGAGGAAAAACGCCAATTCACGGCTAAAATTCAAAAATGGAGCTCATTCACGCAGGTAAAATTGAGAGAAGACGCCGGTTCGTGCGGTTTCTCAAACAAACATCTCGGTAAACATTGCGAAAAAGTGCTAATTGACCGTTTCTATACACATTTATGGCAAGTTTGCGGGTCAATTGAGAAAGAGCGTGACTTTAGCGCATACATTTTTGAAAAAGTGCTTATGATTATGTCAAAAGATTCACACAAGCCGCATGTTAAATTGAGGAAAATACCCATTTCAAGGTTTCACGATGCAACGTCCGGGTCAAAACTAAAGAAATTCGCTCACACGCGGATTATGTGAATCTTTTCACTGCGAAAATTTGAAGGGATAAAAAATTGCTCAAGGCAGAATTGGGGAAAAGCTCTAATTTGCGGCTAAAATTGAGGGAAAACGAATTGGCAAAATTGTCACCGTTTGTTGTTGGTTGGTGATTGATGCACGAGACCGAGACCGAGACGAGACTTGAGTGGTCTCGGTCTCTGTCTCGCTCATGAAAAGTCGGTCTCGTCTCGGTCTCGGTCTCGAAAGTTTCGGTCTCGTCTCGAAAAGTTAACGGCGCGAATTCAAAGTATGTGTGATATTAGTGACGAGTGTTCCTATTCTCGCCTCAATGATTTCAGATGATGACGATAGATGAATTTATACTTTGCTTTCCTTCCTTGGTGGCTCGTGGCACGAAGGGAGATAAGTGATAATATAGTAATAATTAGTGGGCGGCGGGTTTCGAACCCGGCAGGCGCCAAGGCCTCCTTTGGGCTCATACGCCGTACCCTGATCCAACCGTGTACTTCACACCCGTACTACGCGGGCGTTTCGGTCGGTGCGCTGTTTGTTGAACGCACAGCGCCGGGAACGCCCACACGAAGCCGAGTGTGCTGTGTCTCGATCTGTGACAATGGGCAATGGGCAATTGCTAGATTCGAACCCAGGCCCGCTGGGAGATAAGTGATACACTACTGATTAATGACCAAAGAGCTTTGTAATTGCCCCAAAATAGAATCGTGCCTTTAAAACAATCGTCACACTGAGAACGTGAAAGGGGAACAGTTGGGAATTCAACGAGATCAACTCAAAATCTCGCACATGCCAACTCATTTAGTTCAAGCAAGAGACTTCCCTTCCCAGACACGACGAGGCAGAGGTGCACAATCCCCCCCTCATGCATCAGACCCTCCTTCGACTGGCAATGTTAGTTAAAAAAAAAAAAAAAAAAAAAAAAAAAAAAAAAAAAAAAATTGAAAGCGGTGTCGAGTTTGATGATAGTGGCCCAGGGAAGTTTCCAACGCAAAATTAGGTTTCCCTTGCACTAAGCAGCCTGGCCGCGGCAGCCAGTTGGCTGCTGTGCAGTTGGGCTTGTCCTAGTGGCTGCCCCAGCCTGGAAATCTTTGCTGCCTAGTGCGCGGGCAACCATAGATTGCATTGTATTTCACCGGCCCCCCGGGAACCCTAACCCATTTTTGTATTACGATACCTAGGCATGAAGGAGCTTGTTTGTGACACGAACCGAAGTCGAGTGCCATCATCGGTTGAGTTTGTAGTGCGATTATACGCCTCAGGATCGTACGCTTTTTTTTTTACCTTCGATCGTTCAAAGCCTTTTAAAGCCAATTAGGTTCATAATTATTTTATTCAAGGGTTCCGTAAAGTCTCCCATTTGCCACACAACTTTATTCCAGAGAAATAAAAAAGAAGAAACAAAAGAAGCGCGTAAGATGAAAGCGAGCTTCCCTGCCACAATTCTTCTACCAACTCACCAACATAATCAACTGACTTTGACCTTTTTGGGTTATAATTTTTACGGTTCCACTCATCCTTCACCCATCATTCATCGTGCTTAAAGACCTACTTTACACGCGCCGTGTGGTAAAGAGTTAACTCATTTACCGTGAACTCTTTACCGCACGGCGTGTGTTAAGTAGGTCTTTACGCACGATGAACGTCTGCTCAAACACTTCTTTAAGAATGATCTTAGGAATAATAGATTATACGCCTAGGCAAGAAAGCGATTTTTTCGAGGCCGAAAGAAAAAATTGGACGGGCGAGGCGTAGCTCCCGCCCCCCCCCCCCATCCCCAAAATCACTTTTTTGACGCGGTGTGTACAGTATTTTTTTATTAAAACATGGGCTGATTTTTTGGGTCACGGCGATAAAGTGAAAGTTTAATCCCCTAGGCTCTAAAATAATCAGTTGTTTTTAAAAAAATAGTATCTTACATATAACGAGACACGCAAGTGCCATTTTACTTGCGACTACGTTGTTTGGCTGGCGAGGCAAAGCCGAGTTGGCTAAATGAATACGAGCAAGTGAATTGAGGTATGCACGATATTTTTCGCGCGACAAATGATAAAATAGTATATTTCACTACAAGTGAGGGAAGTGGAGTTTTACCTGCGAGTTGTGTTTGGCTCACGAGGTGGGGCCGAGTGAACTAAAAACAACAAGCAGAGTGAAAGCTTCTTCCTCACGAGTTGGGGATATTATTTTTCGCACGACCAACAGGTTTAATTGTCTTTCCTGCAAAGTGTTCGGAGGCAAGGGTACGCTAATTGAATACAGAACTTTTTTTCAATTTCCTTCACTAGTGAGTGAAAGCCTTCCTGTTTCCTTCGCTTGCGAGGGAAAATGTGAAATTATTGGCATTCTGCCTTAATTTGCTTCACTAGTGAGTGAAAAAAAAAATGCCTTTTTCACCTAGCTCATCTTTTCAAGTAAAAATCAATTTCCCTGTTGAGGTACCCGGCGAAGGGGAAGTATCACTTCCCTCCGTGATCGTGCGAAAACCATCATGTATAATTCGTGAAAGAAGAAGAAATATGCGTGTTTCCAACGATAATGTTACAAAAAGTAAATTTTTCCCCATTATTTTATGTCATTTTGTGCGTTGGAGGGGGGGGGGATATGTCCACCCCTTGGATCCACCACATCCCGGAGGCCCATAACACAATAGCCGTCTCGGCATGAAACAAGGTCATTTCATTGTTAAAATGTTCTGTATTCATAAATGAGCCATCACTTTTTTTTTTTCTTCATTCTTTTAATTCCGAGACCGAGACCAGTCTCGATCCCGTCTCGAAAATAGCGGTCTCGTCTCGGTCTCGGCTCGAGACCAGAAAACTTGGTCTCGGTCTCGGTCTCGCACCAGAAATGATGGTCTCGGTCTCGTGCATCACTAGGTGGAAAGCGTTCATCCACGTGTTAAATTGAGGAAAAACTGTTCTTTGCTGCTGAAATTGACAGAACGCACCGGTGGTGGTTAGGCGATGCCCAGTGCTGGCCGGAATTGAAATAGTAAATAAAAAATGCGTTATTTCACGGTTGTTCGAGACCTTTTCACGGCTAAAGTAAAGAAAATGGGCTAATTCGAGGTAGAATTGAGAAAAAGCACTCAGTTTCAGCTAAAATTAAGGAAAACGTCAGTTCGAGGCTAAAAACAGTGCTCATTCACAAGTAAAGTCGGGGGGAAAAAAACCTCTGTGCAACTACTCTAGAGAAAACCTGGATCCACTTCTGTGAGCAGCTTCACTGGCGAAAATACCAAATGCACTATTGCCTTTTTGCAGGCTTATAACAAGGATCTGGAGGTTAGAATCACGTCAATTCACGGTCATCAGAGACTAAATTTGCACAGAAACGGCCACTACCAGTCAAAAAATTAATATCTGCTGGAAAACTGTCGTTTGTAGCCTTCTATTTCGGATTTTATGTCGAAAAACTGAAACTCCCCCCACCCCTCGGAAAGTGACACTTTTGGAGCTAAACATTAAATTTTAGACCTAAGACGGTAAACAGAGTTGGCATTTCCTCTCCCACCATAAGTCTATGGATGGCACAGCGGGCTAAACACGATTTGAGCTAGCCAAAACACTCGAAATTGCGCGTCGAACCTGGCGAAAAATGGGATTTTAGAGCGAAAAATCAGCAAAATCGGTTTCCAGGTTAAGCCGACCCTCTGTTTGTCAGCAACAAACATCCGCGAATTTTTTATTTGTGGTGAAACCGATAAGCGAAAAATGTGTTGTTTTTTTTTCTTCTTCTTGAGAAAAATCCGCGAAATTGGTGTACTATGTGTTAGTGAGCGAAATTCGAGGAATTGGTACTGTTGCTGAGCAAGTCCTGCGAAAGTTTTAATCATTAAAAATGTGTTGGATTTTATAACTTTTTGATGGAATTTGAGGGGTGGGCAGCTGCCCCACGAAATCTGCACTTTTGATTCCCGCCCACCGCTGGCTACGCCCATGGCTCACTCTTTGCATGTATATTCGACGTAATTTTCGCAACACCATCTTCCAAATAAATCTCCATTTGGTGGGTGGGGGTGGGGGGTACCTTCTCAAAAAAGCGCTACAAAAAGGCCACCAGCGCGGAGCCATATAGGCGAGCTTTTCGCGTTGGCGTTGGTTTCGGCAGATTTTCGAACGATTTTGGTCCCTTTTTACTTTTTTATCAAGTCGATTTGAGCCTGCCGCGGTTTATGAGTCTGACCTACACCTATCGGGCCCGGGCAGGAAAGCTCCAGGGGGCCTCTAAGGCCGTTTTAACCCTTGAGATTCCGGTATCCAATTCCCGTATCGAGAATACTAAAAGCACACTACAGTCAAGGCGCTCCTTCACACTTGAATCCTGGAATCTTAAGTGTGAAAGCGCCCCAAGTCTCTGCATGAACAAGAAATATAGTTTTTACTTAGCCTTTTCCTTTATTTTATTACCACTATTTCACCTTTTTTTGCTTTTTGGCGGTTTTTATTGTCCGTGATTGTGAAGAGGTCCCCGGGCGAGTATTATAGGGCCCATCCCTGGGGTTGGCTTGGTTTTCCAAGACGCATTGAATGTGTTAAGCCGCGAATTTCTCAATTTAAGCCATGAATGAGTGCTTTTTTTTTAATCAACTTTACCCGCAAATTAGCACTTTTCTCAATTACGGCCGCGTGTATCGTTTTTCTCAATTTCAGCTGCGGATTAGCGGTTTTGCCCCTCCACCCTCCCATAGCCATGAATTTGAGCATTTTCTCGTTTTCTCATCTTTTATAGCAGCAAAGTAGCGTTTTTATCCCGTGAGAGATGTTCTTAATTTTCCAGGAGTTTTGGCATTTTCCTCAATTTTAGCAGCAAATAAACGATTTTTTCAATTTTTTTAGCAGGGGATTAGCACGCGAGCGACGAGCATGAGCGATTTTTCTCAGCTTTACCCGCGAATTAGCGGGGTTTTCACCCATCGCCATAAATTGGCGCTTTTTCTCAATATCTGCCTCAAAAGTTGCCTTCAGAAACCGCATATGGTGCATAATTGAGTTTTGACGCAGAATTTTTCTCAATAGGTCTTTTCGGGCGCCCTAAAAAAGCTTCAAAAGTTACAAATTTGAAGGTTGTGTACTTAGCAACAATTGGTTCAATTGGTTTAAAAACTACACAACTTGCAAATTTTTTAACTTGTGTAGGTTTCGAGGGTCGCCCGAAAAGACCTAATTTTAGCCGAAAATTAGCGATTTTTATCAATTTTAGCTGCGTAGTAGCGTCTCAAACCTGTGAATTAGCGAATTTTCTCAATTTCAGTCACGAATTGGCGGTTTAGCTGTAAATTTGCGAATTTTTCCATTCTTAGTCGCGTTTTTCTGAATGTTAGACACAAATTTGTCTTCAGAAGGCGCGTATTCAAATTAGAAATTTCGCAATACTTTATCCGAGAATCAGTTACGTTCATCAATTTTAGCAGCGAATTGGTGCTTTTTCTAAATTTTAGCAGCGCGTTAGTAGCGTTTCCAACCCGTGCATTACCGAATTTTCTAAATTTTTGACAAGAATTGGCATTTTCCTCAGTCGCGCTAATTAGTGATTTTTTCTTGTTGATTTTCTTCATTTGTACCCGCGAATTTACGTTTTTCCTCAACTTTACATCCGCAAATTGCAAATTAGTGATTTTTCCCAATTTCAGCTGTGAGATAGCGTTTTCTGCTAATTTTGCGGCAAATTAGCATCTATTCCCTTTTTTATATGCAAATGGGTGATTTTTTTTACAATTTAATTCGTGAATTTCCGATTTTTACCCAATTTTAACCTAAAAGCGTTATCTGAATTATTTCAACCGCGGGTTATGTCCAAAAACAACACTTTTGCGTTGATTTCCACAATGTATTCGTAGATTGGGCTCTATGCTCCGCGAATAAGCGATTTTTTCTCAATTTTAGTCTGGAAGTTCGAATCGGCTATTTTTCGCAGTTATAGTCACGAATATTAGCGATTTTTTCAAATTTATGCCGCGTCAGCAAGTTGAAAATTGCCGATCAGTGCTTTACTGGGCTAAAGGACCTAACGAAACTGGGGCACGGTGTATTTTCTCTTTTTAGCCGCGAATTTTCCTCAAGATTGCGCACATTATCTCAATTTGAGCCACCAGAATAGCGCTTTCGGGGGCTCAATCAAATATTCAGCCCAAAGTCTTTGCTGATATTACTTGCAACGTTATATTCTCCAGGTCGGATAGACTGAAATTCGTAGAAAGTAGACAAATCGATGTACAACTATCCGACCTCTTCACTTACCTACATCCATGGATAACCTAAAAATCCTCATTTATCCGTATTCAAGCTTCTCGGGGGCCCGGGGCGGTCCGCCCCCCTCGCTTCTACCACGGTAAGCTACTGCGTGGGGTCTGAAGTCCAAGGAAGCAGCTGGGCGCTCGCGGACCTTTCCGGACTGCTTGAAGTCGACAAAATCTGCTAAACGTCACTTCATCGAGAAACGCTCATTTTTGAAGATTTTATGGAGCTCTTTAGAGCGTTGGTACTAGTGCCTCTTCGTTCGTACACTTGTAGCTCTGAGGGGGGGGGGGTATCTATCTCCATATCCCTCCCCCCGTACCTACGTCACTGGCAACTTTGTTTTACTTTCAACTCTAGATTAGCGCTTCTTCTGAGTTCTGGCTACAAATCAGTGGTTTTTTAAGAAACTTATATTGTTGGCTTGAGTTTGCCCCTTTTCTCAATTTTATCCATAAAGTTGCCTTCAGAAGGACGTACGTGAACCTGGTGGAACACGTATATCTCGAAACATAACGAAAATGGCGCCATTCGTTTGTTTGCTGTTTGTTTACTGTTTGTTTAGCCAAAATTTTCGTTCGTTTAGCCCTGCAATATACAATTTTTTTCAAAAGCCAGATGTGTGCCGCCAAGTTCACGCAACGGCACACATTACTCCAATCGTTTGTTTCGCTACATATTCAGACACAACATCGTTTGTTTAGCTTGAATTTTTGTTTGTTTAGCCAACATTTTCGTCTGTTTAGCCTACATTTTCGTTTGTTTAGTTTAGTCTTCCAATATACGATTTTTTAACCAACAAAATGTGTGCAACGGCACACATGCCACCGATCGTTTGTTTCGCTGCATATTCAGACACAACATCGTTTGTTTAGCCTAATTTTTCGTTTGTTTAGCCTAAATTTTCGTTTGTTTAGCCCTGCAATATAATTTTTTTTTTCTCAAAAACCAGATGTGTGCCGCCAACTTCCCGCAACGGCACACATTACTCCAATCGTTTGTTTCGCTACATATTCAGACACAACATCGTTTGTTTACGTTTGTTTAGCCCTGCAAAATATTTATTAATATTTATTCTAATATTTACTCTGCATCACACGTAATCTTTTAAAGCGGGAATCATGCTGAATTTCATATGATTGGAAATTTTTACTTCCATGTTTCCTACGGGAATGGAAGTATGATGTTCGTGAAAAAAGTCGAGTCCGAGCCGACATCACATTCATAATGTACAACCTCAGAAAAGTTGATAAAAGTGGTTTTTGGCATGACGCAGTCGGTCTTTCGCTTTTTTTCCCCGATAGATTGCATGAAAATGAAAACCTGGCTATTTCCTGGCTGATTCCTGGCTAAAATTTGATCACCCGCATCTAAAACTCAGAAAATGCGTTAATCGCGACTACACGTTGACAAGACGCGCTCATTGGTATGAGAAGCCCAAATCTGGCCTTTGTTTTGAGAAAAAATTATTTATCGAATATGTTCTCCCTATACCGAAATGTCGTTTTTAGATATAACTTCAAAACAAGTCGTTCCAGAATTTTTTAAATATTTTTTTCCGATTTCTCGTGAAATTTCCTTGCGAATTGACCACAATATTGCAAAGAAAATGCAACTTTTCCTATAGCCAAAATCGTCGTTTTTAGCGCAAAAGGACCAGTAGCACAAAATGACGGTCGACATTGCAAAAAAAAAGGCCTCGAGAGCCCCTTTGTATCTTAATTCCAAATATTTGTACTCGAAAAAAACTGAGATTAGGCGAAAATTGTGGGAGGAGTAGGATTTGGCGTGACTACTTCAAAAATTACTTGCTACAGTGGTTTCTTCGTATGAGAACCGCGAATATGACCTTTGTTTTGAAGGAAAATTATTTCCCAGGCATGTTATCCCCGTAGCAGAATAATATTTTCGGTATTAATTTAAAAAAAAAAATTGTTCTGGAATTATGTAACTATTTTGTTCGGATTTCTCGTACAATTTCCATGCGAATTGACTAGAACATTGCTGAAAACCAACCCATTTTTTGTCATCTTGTATTTATAGGTCAGAAAGTGTTAAAGAAACAAAAATGCTAACTCTGAAAAGCTCGTACAATTTTTTGGCAGCCCAAAAATCGAAATTTTTTGGCACTTCTTTTAGTTTCTTCTAAATACTCCGAAAATGAGTTACTTTCGAGGAAAATCTTCACACACAAAACTTGTTGAGCATTAAATTTCCTACAACTTTTGTATGTAAAGTAGTTTTCCACGACGAATGTGGAACGGGCTACAGCGTTTCGAAATTGATGTTCTAAAATGGTCGAAGGTCATAAAATCGCCTTTTTTCGGTATACTCAATGTGCTTCACTTTGGACTATTTGTTAACTTTTTTTTGTGATTTTTTTAGGAATGACGACGAATGATTGAAGGAGGATTGAGATAATTGAGTGACGATTGATGGTTATAGTCGCTGATGGACAAGGGTCTTTAATTGAAGGTCGATATGGACTGAGGGTTGATTATTGATTACACCGCGCCGCACTCGGTGATTTTTTCAACATTAGACGCGGTTTTCTATTTTTTAGCTCTCATTGGCATCTTTTCCATTCAATCCTTCAATTTTGGTTAGGGATTAGCGTTTTTTTTTTTTTTTTTTTTTGCCTCGAACGGAAGCTACGAAGTTGTGTTTTTGTTTTGTTTTTGGTTTTTTTTTTTCAATTTTAGCCATGATTTAGTGATTTTCCTCAATATTAGCCGCGGGTTAGTGCTTCGTGGCTTAATGAAGTCTCGATGTTAGCAGCGCAGTAGCGTTTCCATCCCTCGCATTAGCGGTTTTCCTCCATTTTAGCCACAAATTGACGTTTTCTTTAATTTTAGCAGTAGATTGACCTTTTTTTTTTTCAGCGAATGATCACTTTTCTTAATTTGAGCAGAAAATAATAGCGTTTTTATTCATTGTAGCCGCATTAATTGGTTTTTTTCAATTTTAGCCGCGTTGTTTACACTGTCTGCTATGGATTAGCGCTGTTCTTCAGTTTGAGCCTCAAAACTTTCACCAGGCTGCGGATTTATGTTTTCTCAATTTTAGCAGCGAATTAGTGATTTTATTCATTTGTGTCCGCGCGAATTAACGTTTTTCCTTAACTTCATCCGCGAATTAGCGTTTTTTTTTTTTTCAATTTTATCAGAAAATTAGCGTTTCTCTTAATGTTTGCCCCGCGCTAATTAGTGATTTTGCGATTTTTCAAAAGCGTTTTTTTTGTTTGTTTTTTTTTTACTTCCTGCTAGGGATTAACGTGGTGCGGGATTGGCCCAAAAAGAGCGCTTGTGCGTTGATTTCTTCATTTTAGCCGTAGTATGGCCTCCATACACCACGAATCATAGATTTTTTCTCAATTTTGGTCTGGAAGTTGCATCGTGAGACCATGCACGAAACAGCTCTTTTTCGCAGTTATAGCCACAAACAATGCGGTTTTCCATAAAGTGTTTTCTAAGTTTCAAAGTTATTTTATAAAAATGAAGTCAGTAGTCGTTTCACAGTCGTTGTGACTAGTGTGTATCCACATAAAGACTCCAATTCAATTTATTTATTCAATGTAGCTTATTTATAGGTGTTTTTAATGCGAATTTGTTGTACTTTTAAAGATTGTACCGCTGATGATGACCCGGTGAGGGTTGAAAATTGATTCCGGTGAAGAGAATAAACTGTGGAGAGACAAATTATTGCTTTGGAATTATCCTTCGTACTCCACTACAACATGGGCTTTCAAACATCATCTAAAGATTCTCATTTTTCCGAATTTAAGCTTTTTGGGGGCTCCGTCTGTTATAGGGGGGCCCCGGGACGGTCCGTCCCCCTCGACACCGGAACCGCCGGTTTTGAGCCGCAGTGAATATGAATTGGACCCAAAATCCCGGTTTATTTGTCAAATAAACAGAAATTAGATGAGGTATAGAGCGCGTCGATCGGTATTAGGATGAAATCAACAGTTTCGGGTTGTATATTAGGGCCGTTGCAGACTACTCGGACTTGACGTGGGACCACTCTGTCCCACGTGGGGTAAAAAAAATCCAACACAGGCTTTTATTTTGTTTAAGTTCACATTGCTCGGACACGCATCATCCTACTTGTTCCCACGTCACGTCAGAGCAATGTGAACACACACAAACAACAGCCTTTTCTGGAATTTCGCATCACACGTGGGACAGCGTGTTCCCACGTCACATTCGAATAGTCTCTGTAGCGACCTTTATACATATTCTGGCAAAATTGTAAACCGCTTAAAATATTTTTGGAATCATTTTGCGGCAGAAAAAGCGACTCCTGCTCGTGGATCAATCATTTCTATGTAAGGTTAGACACCACCCCTCGAACAATAAAACCCCTCACCCTATTCGCGAAAGTCACGGCGACCACCACCGTCGTCAACGGTACATTTTTTTCTTCTTCTATTAATGACTCTTCAGGAACACCCAGAAGACCATCAATCCAATACACTTAAAATTATAAGAAAAAAAAAAACAAACTAAAAAAAAACAACAACAAGACGTTGGTCAGAGCGCGTGATCCACCTCCATTGCTAATGCATCGATGGGTTGTGGGAACTCTGGTTGTAGAATGTCATGGGAAAAGGGGAGGATTTGTAAATGTTTCGAAGCACGAAACTCCCCCCCCCCCTGTTCATTCTACTTCTTCTTCATCAATGAATGGAAGCAGCGAAAACAAAAACAAAATCATTCATTTTTTTTTTTTTTCCTTTTTTTGTACAGCTTGAAGCCGCCCCCAAAGGATGGTGTTACGAAGAGTAATCCGAGCAAGAGGCACCGTGAAAGGCTCAACGCTGAATTGGACACTCTGGCGAATCTTTTACCGTTTGAACAAAATATCCTGTCAAAATTGGACCGGCTGTCGATACTGAGGCTCTCCGTTAGCTATTTGAGGACGAAAAGCTACTTTCAAGGTAGGCGAATTTTCATTGAAACATTTAAAGTGTGAATTGCGTCCGCCATAAACAATGTGAGTTTTAGAACTTATCGGTAGAAAAAAAAGGAGTGCGGAGGGGGACGCAAGAGTCGTGATGCTATGAATGAAAAAAGGAGTTCCCATGGTATGGCGAGTGTGCGAAGGAGCTCCCCAGGTGCAAGATTTCACCCAGTGATACAGTAATTATCCAGCTAGCTGGTAAACCACGCGGTAATTGTCATTCCACTCCCCCTCCTTCCGTTCTTTTTTACTTTCGCTATCTTGTCAAACATACACCCACGTACACTTTTGCGTTTGAGCGCATGTAGCAATACGTCTTTTACTACAGCGATAGTCAAAAAGGGAAGAGTCTGTTCTTGGAAGAGGGGGGTGTATGATCAGCCGTGGAATTATAGGTAGAATCTTGAAAACTTTGACCATACGTCTCGACCCTCGAAAAATGAATATTTTAATCGTTGAAATAACCCACTAAAAGAGGTGCTATATGTATAGGAACTAATTCATTCAATTGCCTGCATCCCCATATAGTATATGCACTGTTTTTATGACTCACATACCGTTTTTTCACGCCCTTTTTACAAAATCGAACGCATTGATTTTATGCTAACATCAAGCTGTTAAGTTTCTTTTTTTCCCCTCCTTCATTCTAACAATCCCAATTTCCTCAAGTTTTACGCTCAGCAGGAGAAATCAAAGCCCAACCAGCGAGGAAAACTTTCCGCTTCACCCTCTTCACCCATCACTTTAAGGGTGTAGTTATAAAGGTCGTTGCCTTGGTTCCTCCCTATTTATTTGTAAGGTAAACCGCGCCGTAAAGGGGCCTGTCGTTGTCATGTTCAACTCATCCAAGGGCTTTTTTTTTCAACGGGGAAAAAATTCTGGTAGCCCTAACGCATTCCTCGAATTTATGCGCGTCATACGCGTTCATGAAGGCTGGGGAGGAGAGTCACGCAATTCCTCGCAATAATTGATTAAATTTTAATATCATTTTCTCGGGAGACTAAAAAAACTGTTGCAGGGAGGGATTTTCTCCCCTGAATATTATCATATTTTTATGAAATCGATATATAAAAAAAATGAGCGCAATGCGGGAAAGCGGTACACCCCTTCACTCTTTGCCCTTCAATCAATCTTCCCCGACCTCTTATACCATCCCTTTCGTATTTCTCATTTCGGCCGCTCACGCCCCTCCCCCTTTCTGCCCCTCACCGACCAACTCAACACTGACGGGATAATTTGTTTGAGCATTATGTGATTAGCTGCAAGGGATACCCGGCAGTAATTTCCCCGCACCCGTCCCTCAACCCACCACGGTCAACAGGAACCGAGGGGATAATGATAGATGATCTCCATCCCTTCACCGTTGCTCATAATCGAAGTTATACTTTTGGGTGCTTAGGTGAAATGGAAGGGGATATGTCCGTTATTTTATTTTGTCTATGACTAAGAAACGTAAAACGCACGTAGGCGAAGGGGTGGTTGTAGGTTATGATATAGCCCCCCCCCCCGCACCATTCCAGGTGTTTGTATCGACCGATGTGCGTTGGTGCTGAAAAAGAGACAGAGCCGAGGGGAAATCTGTTATCTCTTTTCCTCGTTGGGTTTTATTTCAGCTGTCTATAGCTTGACCATTAGCCTATTACATGATGAGTGGCGGTGGGGTAGAATATATTTCAATTCACAAGATCTGACTGTTCCTGAGATTTCGAATTTTTTCGTATACAAAGTGTTTCACGGTAAAAACACGGTAAGAAAAATCGCTTAATTACCCCCCCCCCTCCTCCCCAAATGCATGGCAAGCTACTTTCAGTGAAATTTCGTTCTGCTAATTGAAAAAATAAAAAATGTTGCGTGTGAGAATAAATTTAAAATAAAGAAAAAGTGATGGACAACAGCCACCACACCTACCTCCACCTTTGTACTGTTTCCCCCGCCCCCTAACGATCAAACACCATCATACTGGACTGAAAATTCAAAAAACTTTTATTGATCTGGCCTAATTGCTAGGTGATTAATGCGTTTGAAGAGAGAGAGAGAGAAAGAAAGAGAGAAAAATGACGGTAGTGAGCGCACGTGAGTCAGGTATAACAATTAACAGGGAAAAAAAGATATAAAAGGGAAGATTAGCCGAAATAAAATTATCATAAGAGTAGGCACAATGTTTTTAGAACTTTCGGAGTCGATATGCCTGTGCTACTGCAGCTCAAGAGAGAGAGAGAAAGAGAGAGAGCGGCAAAGAGTTCTCCCCTCGACATAATTGCGATGGTTATCAGGTATAGCTATATAAAAGAATTGTGGAATCTTTCAAATAACAACGGTAGCTCGTGGGAACTGACTACATGGACACCTCAGCAGCGGAACACTGCCTCGTGTCATTTGACATCATTGCTGGTGGCAGTGGCCAAGGTGGGGGCCACTACACGTCAGGGTCGGATTCTATTCGAGGACGACCTGGCGGGTCCTGCCCCGGTGTTGTCGGACGTGGAGCTTACTGACGAGGTGGTTGCGACCCTTTGCGGAGGCCGTTGTGGTGGGCTCCAAGACGACATACTGTACCGAGGACTCCCCCCTTCCGACTCGCGCGCGATGTGGCGGTCCCGCGATGGTCCACAGAGGTGGCGGACCTCTCTTCGCGAGCGCGTGTAGATTGCGCCGGTCAGTCCGACAAACTCGGGGAGCGGGCCGGAAAGCAGCGGGGCAACGTTGTGCTCTTGCAAAGAGGGAGCTTAAAAAGGCCATTCGACTGTCCAGGCGGAAAGTGTGGAGGGCATTTGTTGAGGAGGGCCTCTTGGAAAACTCTTGGGGGATTTCCTATCGGGTCGCCGTGGGGAGGATGAGATCTCCAAAAGTCCTTCAGTTCTCAAGGGTCGAAGAACAGTAGAGGAACACTAAGAAATTTCCTTAGGCGTATCTTTCCACGGGATGATCCTGATGGGGACTCTGTCGGAGACCTTGAGTTTCGGGCGGAAACAGCAATGGTCCCATGTACTGCAGCGATCGAGCCGTTTTCAGAGGAGGAGCTTCGAGGTGCTCCCGGGGGGATGGCGTCGGGCACGGCACCGGGTTTCACTGAGATGTGCCCTGAGATGATCAATCAGCTGCGTGACTCGGTTGTTGGGGCCTACTTGGACCCTTACAACCTACCTCCTGAACTCCTCCTGAAGTCGTTCGACCGCGACCCGGTGCCTCCCGGTAGCTATAGGCCGATTAGCCTCCTGTCATGCGAGAGCAAGGTTTTGGAGCGACTCCTCCTTGGCCGCATGGGTCCCTTCGTCATGGAGGCTCTCCACGACAGTTTCTGGCGGTGAAAGGGGGCTCGACCAAGGTGGTACTTGCAGGCCTTGTCGAGGCTCCCTATGGGAAGTTCAAGGTAGCGGTCCTGCTAGATGTGCAGGGAGCCTTCGACTCCGTGTGGTGGCCGAGGGTCATGATGGCACTGCGAGATGCTGGGGTCCCAAACGACATGTTCCGGACGATCGCATCGTACTTCGAGGCAAGGGAGACGGGACTCCGCTATGGCAGTGTGGTGGTGCGGGCGCCTCTCAAGAGGGGCTGCCCGCAGGGGTCGGTTCTCTCGGCTGCTCTGTGGAACCTACTCTTTGCTGGCTGCGCTTTTGTGGCTGCTCCAGGGGGAGGGTTTTGAGGGGGTGGCGTACGTGGATGACCTTGCTGTCGTTGTCGCGGCGCGCTCCCGGGAGAAGGCAAGTCGAGAGATACTAGATCGGCTGTTGCGGGTCGTAGACGAGTGGTGTGGGGTGGTCAGACTGGGGCTCTCTGGGCTTGGGGCTCTCGCGGTGCCGAAGACCCAATTTTGGTCCTGATGCGGGGTCGGCTCTCTCGGGGCAGTCTTCTGATGGTTCGCTACCAAGGGGACCGCCTCGTAGGAGAGCGGTAGGGCCGCTACCTTGGGGTTGAGATCAACCTGGGAAGGATAGCGACTCCACAACTTGAAGTAGTTGCGGGGAAGCTAGACAGGACTTTTGCCCTCTATAGGACAGCGGAAAACGTCTGGGGTGCGGACTACCGCTGCCGGGCGTGTTACTTCAGGGCGGTATTTATACCCATCCTGCTGTAAGGCTCGGCATGGTGGTCGTACCGACCAACGAGGGCCCAGAGGGTGAAAGACCTCAGCTTGCAGCTGCAGGCGCTGGTGCGGGTAGCCATGGCGTACCGGACGGTTAGCTCCGACGCGCTCCAGGTGCTGTCGGGGACACTTCCTGCGGACCTCCTGCTCACCGGCGCCGCCTCGCCCAGGGAAACTTGGGCTTGGTACGGTGCCGTGAAGACTGGGCAGAGCGCTTCGCTGTTGACTCTAACCACTAGAAGCACTAAACAAAAAGACTCATCACTCCCCACAAAGTTTGGACAGATGAGTTTAAAATGAATGAGCGGAGTATGCGGACCTTTGGATTGACAAAAGATTATGTGATGGGGTGATAAAGATTACTTGCAGATATGCCCTAAAAACATGCTCGAGACATTTCAGTATGACCCCACCGATTTAAGACCTCCAACCACTTAGACCTTTGGTTCGATTAATCAGTTCGGCACGGATATATATCCGGGCGAGATACCTTGGGCCTAGTACGAAAAATGTCGCGTTTTTGTGAATTTTCTCCGTATAGGACGCAGCGTTAACCTCTTATCAATCGATACCGAATAACTTTGACGCTCCCTGAGTGATGATAATCGACCCAAATCAGCAAACCTCTGCTACCCCCTGCGCTCCAGCCAGGAGCGCGAGAAGACCAGGAGTCGGCCGTACGCCCGCCGGTCGCTGACGAGAGCCGAGTAGTCCGGCGGGCCATTCCTACCCAATACCGCCCGCCGCAGATCCCCGTGGCGGCTGCAGCGACGAAGCATATGATCGGTGGTCTCATCCTCGACGCCACAAGCCATGTTGGAGAGTCCCGCCGCCGGAAGAACCTAAACTTGGCGTTGAAAGAGCCGGGCCCCGTCAGGATAGAAGTGGGCGGCGTGCTCAAGGGTAAACCACTTGGCTGCCACCAGTCTCGTCCGAACAACGGGCACGAACCCGAACCATCGCCTGCCCGTTGGACTGCTAGCCCAACGCTCCTGTCAAGCCTCGACAACTAGGTCATCGAGAAGGCGGTTGGCCCAAGCGGCCCCCCATTCATCGGCCATAAGACCGATGCGCTCTGCCCAGTCTTCACGGCACCGTACCAAGCCCAAGTTGTCCAAATATCCGAGATTTATTACGCGAATGCCATTTTTAGTGCGTAACTTCATTTTAGCGATTTTTGAAGTGTGAATTGTCAATTTTGGCACTTTAAGGCACAGTTTTGAACGTCAGTTTAGCCATTTAAAGGTGCAAATCGTCAGTTTGGTCATTGGTGGAAAAACCTCAAGTTGACGGCTATCCTAAATAATGTAGAAAGTTAGAATCTTGGCTTTTAGTAATGAAAAATGAACGCGAATGACGTTGGGGCTTAGACCTTCAGAAAATCATGAAAATTGCCACTTTACTATATGATTTCCGCTTCCCTCCCCCTCGGCAAAACAACTTGGCGAAACCGAGTGAGCCGTGTTGATGTTTGAACGGGGACCGCGGGGTCCAGCCGCAGTCCCCGTTGTTGCCCACAGAGTTCTCTTCAGTCTTGCAGGTGAGCCGCGTACTCCCTGCATCGGTTTTCGGGGCCCAGCTTGCCTATAATGATGGGTTTTAATGCCGCTCAATAGCACGCCGAGGAAGTTGTGAGAGGGACGGACGGAATTAAATTACCAAATTTGAGTTTTGGCCATTTTTGCCTAAACCGCCGAGGGTTAAAGTGGGCGATATTCAGGTCCATTTTTACTCATTGATTTGCTCATTATTGCCATCGCACCGTACGACCAAAGTAAATAAAACTTTATAATAAGCGACGAAATTAATTCTTCCACACATCACATGCACCGTCCCTTTAGACACGACAGGAAAATATAGAACCCCCCCCCTACCCACCTCCTGCACAAATTACCGAGTCAAGTCTTGAGCAGACGGTAAATCAGAGGAACAAAATGATTCACATCAACGCGTGGTTGACACGGGATGCATTCATGCGGGGCCGCCACCGGTTCACAGCACTAATTTACATGAAAAAAAAAAAAAAAAAGGCACCCTTAGCCCCCCCCCCCACCACCACTCACTGCCATCATTTTGATAATAGCTTTTTGATTTATATATCGAGAAAAATGTGTAAGCTGGTTGGTCAATTTCGACTGACAGAGGGTGTTGCCAGGCGGGGGCGAGGGAGTTTGGCGTGTAAAAACTGTTTTTTATCTGACGGTGGCGATCAGCAAGACGGAATTTTCTGATAAACCCGGTATATATTTTAACGGAGGACCGTTAAAATATATGTATATATAATAAATAAAATACACGATAAAATAAGGCTAATTAATTCATAATTACATAGAAAACCGAAAGGGGGCACAAGCAGGATATTAAATATGCCGGTGCAGGAATTTTGGTAATTATCTCGCAGTAAAAATTTTTAATAGCCTTCTAGTAGTAAAAAGAGTGCAGGAGTATTTTCGGGAGGATATAACGAAAAGAGAAATAGAAAGGACGGCGTTAATTATGTTGCTTTATGTTGATCGGACAGTGCCCCTTGTATCATATTATACAAATTAAAAGAAACGATATTGGCGTTCAATCATCAGTGATAAGCCGATCATATTTTCACGTGTTGCACCTCCTAGTTTTACCTGTCAATTAATAGATTTTTGTATGAATACAGCCGTCCAAGGGGTGAGAAAAATCTACATTTCCCCTTTTCTGAAGTGACTCCGCACTTTTTCCCCTCATATTGACTTAACTAAAATCCACTTAACCTCTGACCTAAAAAAAAAGCGAAAAAAAGGGTGTCTCCCTTAGCCCTACGGTTCATTATATGTACTGACGTGTGATGAGGGCCACATACACCCTAAAAAAAAAAAAAAGAGATGAGTTTCAACCTGTGGCACGAGCTTCATGAAATTTTCTGCTCAGTCACAGCAAAAGGGTGACTCAAGGGCAACCCCCGTCAAAATTAAGGCGATTTATTTCCTGTTTTTAAAGGGATGAGAACCAGTAAACTGAGAGAAAAAAAAAAACTTTCCCTCAAGGTAGATATAAAAGGTAAGAAGGGTGTAATGGAGAGGGGTAGAAACCTCGAGGGTTGAATCAATGTTACAGCCTTGCGTAGGACTATCGACCCCTTCTAGAAACCATCCATAGTAGAACCAAAAAATTAAAACGAAAGTTAGAAGTCTTCTCGAGCTGCGTAAAAACTCGTACTTTGTTTTAAAAAAATGTTTAAAAGATTGTGATACGCGATAAGAAAATAATATATACGATACACAAAAAACTTAATTAATACAATTAGATCGTAGATCAGCATAATAAAGAAAAAAAATGGAGATTAAAAGAGAACTGCACGCTTTACGCTATAAAATCTGTAAGATAAAAATCGCTGTAATACTACTACCACGTGCAAGATAAAAACGGAAAACTGCGTCCAGCTGGGCGCATTTCAAGCGATTCCTAAACGAAAGGTAACTAACAAAAAAAAAAAAAAAAGAAGAAAAGCGTGGAAGCCCCGCGAAAATTAGCATACCGTAATTCTTCAATAACTTTCCCATTCATTTTTGAGACGTAGCATTTTGCGAAAACAAGTTTATAAATGAAGTCCGCCCACTCCATAGAGGAGAGAGGCTTTCGGCTAAAAAGTGAGACACGCAAAGGGGAGAGAAAAAAAAAAAATAAAAAAAACACATGACAATAGCGTGAATCAAGTTCAATGGAAATCCAAAACTATCTTTAACGCCTTCATTTATTTACGTCGGGTCGATCATGCCATAATGCCCGTGGAAAGATTTTTAAACTCGCATGTTTCCTTTTTACCCCCACCTTCTCCGGTTGTCAACAGGTCACTTAATCAGCGTGCTCATGATTTGTATATTTCTGAGCGTCGCAATATTGACGGAAACCCGGGAGGGGGGGGGGAAAGCCGAGCTTATACCACTCGAATTGTTGCTTTTTCTATGAAAGTTCGAAGACTCACAGAGATCCATCTGGCTGGACCCTTCGCGTGATCGCGGACAATAGACCTTTTTGTATCCCCTCACACTGGAAACTGTGTAAAGCTTTACGTTCTAACCCTCCCTCACCCCTCACCACTCAACCATCGCCGAACATTTTTAGGCGGGTTGGATCCATTATACTACAACTACTTAGTAATTATAGAGACACCGGCACACTCCTTACTTAGCAGATTGCCTCCAACAACCCCCCCCCCCACACCACCAGTGTATAGTGTGCCACAAAATTCACCGTTGTCTTTTGTTCTGGGGCGTTTTCTCAGTCACCCGTCGTGATGTTTTGAGGGTGGCCACAAAAGTGAAAGAGGGGTCGTGGTGGGGGGTGGGGGGGTGAATAGGTACACTGTTCTTAACACGGTCGATTACCTACCTCCCTAATATACAAAAATCCCTTCACTTGCGACTCTGAAACTCTTGTTAAAAGCTCGGGACAGGTCTTTGTTTGGAATACAATCCCTCAATCGCGGTGACCAACACACCCCTCTGTAAACATTGTGACAAAAAGCTCAACGGTTGAATCATTTCTGGGAAGTTTTATCACATTTCTCATGATTTGAATCCTTTCGGTATCATACGGCCCCGCCCTCATCGTTAACGGTTAATAAACTGAATTTCACACAGAGTTTCGTTTTTAAGTGAGCGAAATTGGATCCCTGACTTTTAATTTATCAAAGAGCCAATTCGGTGAAATTGCTATTTTCCAAGAAGCCAAGGGCGGAATTTGTTCTTACAAATTAGCTTTTTTAAAAATTGTATTTTATTTTATTTATTTATTAGAACTTTATTGCGTTTTACGCATTACAGTTGTGTGCATAATGTTTGATTACCAGAACATGACACATGGTTAGGAGTTCAAGTCCAATGACTTTCTCCCGCTACATAGTTTTGGAGCAATCGACATTTTCGAACAGTGACGTTACGCCCTTAGTTCTCATTTTGGTGAACGATGAGCTGGTCCGTGTGGCGTTTCCGCTTCAATCGACGGTCAGGCGGGGTAGCTTCGAATATGTCTGTCGCAATTTGGTTAGGGTGATTTTCAAGAGACTCGTGTGGAAGCGAGTGTAAGAGGTCCGTAGAACTGATTGAACTGTGGGGACTTCAACGTCTTTGTGGAGGCTGGTGTTTCTGATTTACCACGGCGCGTCCGTAATGACCCTCAAGACGCGGTTTTGAAAAGTTTGGATACGTTTAATTTGAGAGTCAGATGCGCCGCCCCTGACTTGGCGGCCGTATTCCCAGATTGGACGTATCAACGCTGGGTAAATGAGACGTTTTGTATCAAGTGGTAATGGAGACAGGTTTCCCTGAAGGGGCTTGAGATTTCTGAGGCGACTGCGGCATCTTTGAAGTATGAATGTTACGTGGGCTTGGAAGGTCAGACGTTTATCAAGTTACACTCCTAGGTTAGCGGACGGCAAGTTCTGTGGGCACTTGAACTTCACCAACTCTCAATTGTGGCGTATGATGGTTGAGGAGGTAAGTGAAAATCACGCAGCTGGACTTTTGTGGATTGAGTTTTATTTTCCAGCGTGAGGCCCAATCATTGAGGTCGATGGTTAGCTCTCAACCCGCTCTCTCATCTCTTGGCGAGCTACAGAGGAAGGCTGCATCATCAGCAAACAGCAGAAGTCAAGTTAGGAGATGAAGGAATGTCACCCGTGAATGATAGGTATAGGTAGTAGTGGGCCCAGCACACTACCTTGGGAGACACCCGCTCGAATAAGTCGCGTGCGAGTTACGGCTGTTTTTATATCTGACAGTAAATGTGCGGTTTGTTAAGTAGGACAAGGATTACTCGGTAGTAGGAGTCAGGGAGAACGAATCAAGCGAACGATCTGCGGGTAACGCGAAAAGTAACGATACGTCCACGATATGTCCGGTGCGCCTGATGAAAAAGATGTGACATTAACCAGCGAGGTTTGACGTGTCTCAGCCCCAATTGAGTTCTCGTTGGGAGGATCCTCGCCCGTCGGCCACTCTGAACTAGGTAGTCTCAGCCAAGGGGGGCCCTCTCACCATTTCGAGTTGGAAATTTGTCTCCCGTTGCAACCACGAGAGGGTAGATCAGCGGGATTGCACTCCCCTTTTACGTGTCTCCAGTAGTGCCCAGCGGTAAGCCGCCGGATTTCCTGAACTCGGTTTCGGACGAAGACTGACCACGCACCCTCTCTTTGGATCCACGCGATCACTGTGGTTGAATCAGTCCAAAAAGAAGCGTCGACAGACGAAGTTCTCAGGGCCTCACACGTTGAAGCGAAAAGCCGTGCGCCGATGGATGCAGCGATTAGCTCGAGTCGGGGGATCGAAATATCTTCCAAAGGAGCGACTCTCGATTTGGCGTATAGATCCGACGTGACCAGTAAGGAGTTTTGCTATTATATCGGCTCCGATGAGCAATTCAATTGGTCCGGAATTAACGTCGTAAATCACTACGCCTGCGGAGGTTAACTCCGGGGGGAGGGATTCCGCCAGGACAGGCGGGACACTGTGACAGATGACAGGTTGGTCAAGGACCTCAAAATTACATCGATAACTCATGGAAAGATTGCCCAGATGAATTCTACAGACACGGTGGTGGACAGCTTCCGTCTGAGCGCCACCAAACAACGAATGTGAGACCGTTTCCGTTCGAACGGGTTCGTACCCCGTGGCGTCAAGTGCCGAAGAAGCTATGTAACTTCGTTGTGAACCGGAGTCCAACAAAGCGCGAATTGGTCTGACGCCTGATGCACAGACCATGTTGACAGTAAGGGTCTGTAAGACGACTCTACTAGGTAAATTCAAGCTAGTGAGCGCTTGGTCACAGGGGGCGGGGGTACTGTTTGCCCTCTTTTCCGTCGGTAACGAAGCGCTCTGTCGGCAAACAAGTCGATAATGCCGACCTCCACATCCGGTACACTTAATTTTAGCCTTGCATTTAATTCTGAAATGACCCGGTGATAGGCAAACAAAACAACATTTCCTTTCCCCTAGAGCACGAGAACGTTCAGTTACTGTCATAGCCCAGGCCTTAGGACATTGTGGGGTCAGGTGTGTCGACTCACCACAGAAAACACACAATTTTGGGTCATCCTTAGTCGATAGGAGCCCCATCGCGGTGGGAATAGAAGTTTTCTCTTTTTCTTGACTTTGTCGCTTCTTTTCGCCCTCACCCTTTAAACCGAATCCCGCCAGAGCCATTTCTACGTGCTCTTCCCGTTGTATCTCCCCCTTAATGAAACGGCGTAGACTGGTCAGCCGTTCTTCTGCTGATATGGGTTGGGCCTGATCGTCGTCGTCCACTTGGCGTCGTTGCCAAACGCGTAAAAGTTCTTTTGGCAAACAAGACTCGACCAACGGGTAAAGCATGGTGGCACAGAGTTTTAAATCTATGCCCAAGGATTCTAGTGCGCCTAGTTGGGCTTCAAGCTTGACATAGAGAGAGGACAGGTTCTTTGTTGACTGATCGCGACTATTTGCGATGACTATCGTGATCATATCGCGAAAATAGAGCTCAATAAGCAGCTCCTCCCTTCCAAAACGATCCTTCAGCGTTTTAAGAGCCTTTCTGTAATTTTGTTTTGAGGGGGGGGGGGTACGCCTCTACTATTTCTCGCGCTTTGGATCCGGGGGGTGGTGGCTTGGATCAAGTATTGGAATTTGTCTGTTTCATCAAGGGACTCGTCTTCATCAATTTTCTGAAACTGGGCCCAGAATTGCACCCATTGACGTGGGTCTCCCCCAAATTTCTTTAGTTCCAACATCGGGAGTTTAAATTTACGTTTCGACGATTCGGACAAGGTGCTCGCCCTTGATGCGTTTTCAAGATCTTCATTTGACTTGACAAATTTCTTAACTTCTAGTCTTAGTAAGTTAAATTTACTCACAGTTGCGTCCGTATTACTCATTTCTACCTCTAGATCTTGCTCAGACGCCTCGTTCGCCATGGTGTCGAAGATCTCCTGGTCAATCGCTCGTAATTCAGAGAACCGCTCCTCGACGACATCGTACTCGGCCTCGATAGAGCTAATGTCGGCTTCCTCTTCCAGGAGGGTCCTCAACTTGTCGTGAGCTTTTGTGAACGTTCGTCGCAGAACACGCTGCATCTTCCTTTTCTTTTCCAGAAGCTTTTTCTGTTCATCTTCCATGGTGCTTTCTCGTCTTGTCAGCGGTCGCCAGATGTTGTTAATTCAACTAATTGAGCCCCCACGGAGTGAAATCTACACACACAAAAAAAAGAAAAGCCACAAAATAAAATAAAAAAAAAAGATCTTGATTTATTGGAAAACTTAGCTCTCTGTTATTTCTTTTTTGCCAAATCGTAAAATCATATGAACAAACAAAGTCATATGGAAAACCAAGTCCTCTGACTCGACGAAAAAAATGTTTTTTATTTTGGGTTGGGATTTTTGCTCCCGTTAAGAATAAAAAAGGAGAAAACCCGCCAAATACAAAAATTATTACATTTATTTTCGGTTTGAAGTTATGGCGTGATATCTATCTTGATACCATATGTTTTTTCAAACACTCAACTTTTGTATAATTTTTGAATTTAGCGGGTGATCTACTTTCATAGTAGAGCAGCGCAACGTAACGGGAGCAAAAATCCCAACCCACGAACCGCTTCATTTTTTTAACGTACAAATATTACAAAGTTTAATGACTTGGTTTTTCATATGACTTTGTGAACAAAAAAACGAAAAACTCAAGTAATTTTGACGGGGATGACAATCTTGTGTCGTTATCTTCTGGATCTGAAGCCGGTGTCACCCGTGTGAGAGTTCCGAACATCGGGGCTAACTTTTTTTATGTAGGTATAGGTTACACAAGGGTTACCTTATCACGATTTGCATAGATTGCATGGGAGGTCTGGGTAGATAACAGTTCATCTAAATATAACCTCTTTAGCCCCGATGTCGGCTTCCCCCGCGTGACGAGCCGATGCTCCATGTGCGGTCTCTACTGGCCGCCACTTCTTCGAGAGCGAACCGAGGCACGACATTCTCGTAGGTGTCCAGTATTTTGTCCGCCAAGCGGTGTAATCGGTGAATACATGAGTGGGCGTTTCGGAATCCGAACTGGGTTGCTGGTATGAGAGGTTCAAGGTAGTGGACTAATTTAGGTAGAAGCAGCCTTTCAAAAACTTTGGAGATTAGCGGGAGGAGGCTTATTGGGCGGTAGCTTTAAAGGTGGTCGGAGCTAAGCTACGACGGAGCCAAAACCACGAACTTGTGACATAGGAACATGTAAACGCCGAATCATCAAAATTTGAACTTGGAAAGAGCTAAATCCAAAAAATTCCAACTTATTTTTCTATTGAGCCCTCCCAGTGAAATTGCTTATTTGAATGAGTCATGCCCTACACAATTGCTTTTTGAATGGGTCAACAGCGCAAAATGTTGTTTTTCCTGGTCGCGATAGCCACGAAATTGGTCTTTTGGGGTGAAATCATTTTTTAAATGGGCCAACCTCGCCAAATGCTCATTTTCAACGCCCCCCCCCCCTACCAGACACATTGGTCTTTCAAATCAACCAACACGTCGAAAAATCCACCTCTGAAAAAAAGGTGCAAATCCTCGTAAATTGTGTGTTTTTTTTTTCTTCTTTTATTTTTAGAAATTTTTTGAGGTTCGACCATTCTTGTTGGAAAACTGTTTATGTGACCTTGGTGTCATGAATTAGCGTCTTTTCTCAATTTCACTTACGATTGAATCAGCGCTTTTTATAAATTCTTGCCGCGAACGAGCGATTGAGTTGCCTTAGGTGGAACAGTGACTTGGCATTTTCTCTGTTTTAGCTGCGAATGAGTTAATCATAACAAATTTTACCGGCCAATTAGCGATTTGTTTCCAGTTGTAGTCACGAATTAGTACTTTTACTCAATTTTAGCAACAATTGAAATGCCTCCAATCCAATAGCTGCAAATTATTGGTTTTTCTCAATTTCAGCCGCGAATTAGCCCCCCCCCTCTGCATTTTTGCTGTACATTGGCGATTTTTCTCGCTTTTAGTCATGAATTATAGTGATGTTCCCAAGCGCATACATGGGCTTTGGGCCCGAACAAATCGTTATTATAGTTATATTATAGTTTATAGCGCGCTTTCTCAATTTTAGCCGCATTAGGTTCTACAGAAACTGGGGACTAGCGTATTTTCTTCATGGTACAGAGCAGTTGACTGGCGAAACATAGTGAAATAGCTCTCGGAGTAGCAAATCGAATAATTGAGCTTAGATGACCCTATCTACGGACATTTAGGGGATTACTTATCAGCTCCTGGGGGTGGATTCGCTCTTTGCCTGGACTCCCCTGGATAGTTCAGTTGGTAAGGGCATCTGGCGTGAAACCAGGAGGTCGTGGGTTCGAATCCCACCTGGGGATCAATTTTTTCTCGGAACTCAAAACAAGTAAAGAAGTAAGTATTTAATTAAATAATTAATTTATTTATTTTCAGCCTCCCCACTCCCTCGAAATTCACAGTTGTGACTATAGTGGTGCGGTGAGGAGGGGAGTAATCCCCTAAATGTCCGTAGATAGGGTCAACTAAGCTCAATTATTCAATTAATTGCCGGACGCATTAGGAAAAAATGACGAAAAACAACTCGCCTCTTGGTATTTTTTCCCAGAAATAACATTGAGGCTCTGTTTACTTTGACCTGAAAAATTTCACGTTCTTCCGTCGACTCAATGGCGTAGCCAGGAGGGGGAAAGGGTTGGACATCTGCCCATTCTTCGTCAAATTGTCTTTGTTCAAAACCAGCTACACTCGGAAAACGTCAATTCAACCCTTAAAACCGGCTGATTAGCATTAAAACTGAACATTTCGCCCCTAAAAACCCAAATAATTTTAAAATTACGCCCAAAACAAATATTTTCCTTCTAAAAAAAAAAAAAAAAAATGATTATTTTTCGCAAAGTTACTTCTCGGCTAAGATTGAGAAAGACACGAATTCGCCGCTAAAATGGGGAGAAAAATCGCTCAATTCACAGCTATAAATTTGATAACAAGCGTTAATTCAAGGCTAAAAGTCAAAAATCTTCAATTCGCTTCATCGCTCATGAAAATCGGTCATTATTCGCGGATAAAAATAAGAAAAATCGCAGTTGAGATTGACGAAATAAGCTCATTCGCTAAAATTGAGTGAAATAGTCGCGAAATCCGCAAAATTGTACGTTTCGGGTCTTTTTTTTTTTTTGTCGGGGGCGCCGGGCTTTGAACCCGGCAGGCGCCTAAACCTCCATTGGGCTTCTACGCCATACCCAGATCTAACTGCGCACTTCACACCCGAACTACGCGGGCGTTTCGGTCGGTGCGCGGAACGCCCACACGAAGCCGAGAGTGCCGTGTCACAGCTCGCCGCAGCCTTACAGTGTAATGGGCAATGGCTGGATTCGAACCCAGGCCCGCTGAGTTGCGAAGCGAGCATTGTATCCATTACACCATCGAGGCGCGCACGTTTCGGGTCTAATTATCAGCGAAATTTCAAGTGTTCGTGGAGCCCGGGTCTATAGGCAAAATATGACAGCGCCCTGACAAAACATGTAAAATTGCAACACTTAGGAGGCAAATATCAGTCAAATTGAGACCTTTCCGTCTGCGAATCACAATATTGCACTTTCGCGTCTTAATTTCGCTGATTTGATACTCTGATTCTTCTCTCTTCTCTCTGATTCGCTGATTTTGAGCCAGCGCGCTCAAATCCTGGCAAATATATAGCCACGAAATTATAACTCTCGGAGCTAAACAACGCAAAATTGCAAGTAAAGCAAAATTGCTAGTGCCGGAAATTGCAAGTTCCTGGTCTTCAATTTCGCGAATACATATTTGTGAACTTGCAATTTCGGGTCCTTTGAGCAAAATATCGACAAAATTGAAAGTTTCGGGTCTTGATTTAAACAAAATTGCACGTTTTGAGGCATTTGGGGAGGTGGATTCAACAGGCTATAGCCGGCTCCAACAGAACCCTAAGCCAAAGACATTCCATAGCCGAATATCCACGGCAATACGACTTTGGAGTCTTAATTCCTATTCGAAAATGAGATTTTAGGCTCTTCATTGTTGATTTAGGCGCTTCATTGTTAATTTAAGGGGACTTACTAATTTCGGGACCTTTTTGGGGTGGCGAAACTCTGGCTAGCCGGCCTCATCAGCACAAAGCCTGCGCCAAACTCTTATAAAATTTGAAGTTTTCTGGCTGGAAACTCGCTAGATGGACATTTTTAAGTCTTAATTTCTGCGAAATAGCTAGTTTAGGGTCTTATAATGCAAGCAGAATTGCCAGTTTCGGGACCTATCTCTCCAGGCTAACCGGTACCAAAGAGCGCCTAATGCCTGACTATATGATATACTCACGAAATTCGAAGCTTTCTGCCCGGATATCCGCGTGACTGCAAGTTTTAGGGTTCTAATTTCGAAGAAATTGCAAAGTTTATTTTTAACCTTTTTTTTTGTGGCCGCCGGCCTGCGCTGGGACCGGTCCGGTCACACGCGGGGACCACCCCAAGCTTGATATCATATGTCTGACGTGATTCCGTCTCCAATGTTGAGACTTCATCTTTTCAGTGTGTTGGTTGGGGGGGGGGGATTCAAACCCCCAAAACCCACCCCGTAAATCCGCCACTGGCGACAGCGAAACAACCGCGTGTGTCCTTATAGTTCGCTGGCACTATCAACTTGTTCCTCCTTGCTATATGACTACTACATCCTAAGCCTGGTACTTTAGCACAAATGGTGAGTATTCCGGCTCAACGCACTTTGATTCATCCTTGAAATTATAGAAAGCCATATGAATGTACCTTCCCCCCCCATAAACGGTGCAAGAGACACACCCTCCCACTGTAGACACCTTTAAATATTCGTTTTCTGGGCCCACATTCACGTCTCGTGGCCATACAATGAGATTCTGGGTAGAAAAGTTTCATTTTCCTGGTGAATTTCATTCATTTATTGTTGAAGTTACCGTCACTGATTAGTTGTGTAACCAAAGGCTGTTTTTCGTAAGAGAAGGACTGAGCAATAATTAGCTAATTCTACATATTCATGTTCATTTGTTTTCTTTACAACAAAAAAAAAAAAAAATTGGAATAAACGACTGTAACCGTAATTGTCTCGAATCAGAAACGATGAGGAATTGGGCTGGCCTTAAAAGGGGAAGGCCCCCACCAGGACTCGATAAATTTTAGTACGAGACCATTTATTTTTCTTTTCGTATCGTTCTTCTCTTCTGTGGTATCATTCCTAAAAAAAAAAAAAAAAAAAAGGAAGAGAAAAATTAATTGAACGAGGGAATCTACCTGGCAGTAAATATCTCATCATAGGGTGCCCAGGGGAGCAAGTTGAAGTAAATTAAGCGGACACCCCTCCCCATCCCCCTTCTTGACACTCTCACTCTAATTCCGTCCTTGTACACCCTTGAATGTTATTGTAATAACTTATCGTAACGGGGTTTAATATATTATAAAGTACGATGATAAAATTAAGTGCGCTTTCAAAAAATTACAATAATTTACTTTCGACTTTATAACGATTTATTTGATTCATTCGAATTGTGAGTAAATCGTTATTTACGGCTCGATTAAATGAACATTTTCGGACTTTGATTAATGAAAGTTCATTATGAGGGCGCACTTAGCCGTGAATTTCGCCAATCGGGGCTGGATGGATGTGTTGTGAGGGGGGGGGGGGAGTCTCGCCATCTGGACCTCGCGGGGACTGTTGGGAAAGCGTTGAAAAAGTTTAAGATTTCCGCCAAGTGCCAATAATGTTTTTACATGTGCGCGGTGATTTTAAGAGTTTGAAAATTCGCAAGACCGCAGCAGCGCAACGGCTGAGTTTCACGGTTTCTGTGGACGCTTCCACACAATTGCTTTTAAGGTCCCCGCCCCACCCCTGCCGACTACTGCGGTGTCTGACAATCTCCTTGGAGAGAGAATATAATACAAGGGAAAATAGTAAGATCCCAAGGATACATTCTCCTTTTCTATGTTGCGATCTGAGGATTGACCCAGGTCAGGTCAGGATATTGCGGACGTCGCACGCTACATGGTGTGAGTGTCAAAAGAGTACAAAAAAATGAATGAGGTAGTCAGGGTGGGGAGAGGGGCGACGCTGTTTTGGACACGCTAGGGCGTTGAAATTAATCGCTTTATTGATGCCTACTACTTGGAAATAAATAAAACGGCAGCAAATAATTTCATCGAAACGTATTTTGAAAAAAAAAAAAAAAAATCCGTCGTCGCGAAGAACGAATTCGCACATAAATGTCATAAAAAAGAAACAGCATGGGCCCTACCCTACGTTTTTTTTGTCGTTGAAATAAATAAGTGAAACAAAAAACAATCGAATATTCCGGTAGCATTCATAATGTAAAATCATAATTATACAAGAAGAGGCTGCAATAAAATATGAAAGACCCCTGGAAGACAGTAATAAAGTGAGTTAAGTCACAGCTTGAGTTTCATAAAAAATTAATCGATCGATTGAATCGTAAATAAACTTATTTTTTTGAAATATTCACACTACATACGTTGCTCGTTTGTTTTTTGTTCGCCAAAAGTCGCTACTGTTTCATAATAATTTATTCGATTTTTAGCCCCCAACCCCAAATCAATTCATTAAAAAATATTCCCCCACTCCACCCAACCCATTGTCACTAAAGCTTAGATCTTTCAGATAGCCTCTAGCACTATACGCTTAGAATTAGATAGTTTGTTTTCAGAAAAGTTTCCAAGGCGACCCCCTCCTATTGGGGCAAAACCACGGGGGAGACCCTCTTCAGACCGATATAGAGACCGATTTTTACTCCCCACATCCCCCCTCACCTACACACCCTCGAGATAGGACCACTGGGTTCGCATAGCCACCCATTCCATTATTACCTCTCTTGTGTTTTTTTTTTTAAAAAAGAGTTTTTAGGAACTTAATTATACCTACTATCTCTATAAAAATCTACCCGTACTTCCTGATAATAAGGTTTGGAACGACGTACGACCAAAAGGTGAACGGAGGGAAGGGGTGTCGAATATTGGGCGTAATATTCTCTTCCTAACTGAATGAAAAAAAAAAAAAAAATGCACCCTTCACGTGGGGGGGGGGAGTTTCTCGCCATCTGGACCTCGCGGGGACTGTTGGGAAAGCGTTGAAAAAGTTTAAGATTTCCGCCAAGTGCCAATAATGTTTTTACATGTGCGCGGTGATTTTAAGAGTTTGAAAATTAGCAAGACCGCAGTAGCGCAACGGCTGAGTTTCACGGTTTCTGTGGACGCTTCCACACAATTGCTTTTAAGGTCCCCGCCCCACCCCTGCCGACTAATGCGGTGTCTGACAATCTCCTTGGAGAGAGAATATAATACAAGGGAAAATAGTAAGATCCCAAGGATACATTGTCCTTTTCTATGTTGCGATCTGAGGATTGACCCAGGTCAGGTCAGGATATTGCGGACGTCGCACGCTACATGGTGTGAGTGTCAAAAGAGTACAAAAAAATGAATGAGGTAGTCAGGGTGGGGAGAGGGGCGACGCTGTTTTGGACACGCTAGGGCGTTGAAATTAATCGCTTTATTGATGCCTACTACTTGGAAATAAATAAAACGGCAGCAAATAATTTCATCGAAACGTATGAAAAAAAAAAAAAAATGCACCCTTCACGTTCATATTTTTCTTTCGCTTCGTCGCCCGTCAAGATAAAGACGGCTGCCTGAATTAATAGGCTTAACTGCATAATTAAGACGGAATTATAAAATTCTTTGGACAAAGAAATTCACTTTCAGCATAACTGTGTTTTTTGTTTCGTTTTTTTTTTTTTTTTTTTTTAACGTGAATACGTTTTTACGGGAGTATAGGGACCAATTCGGCAGAAGTGGCAAAATAGGTCACACAGCGCGTGCGCCGCCTATTGTGGGTGGTGCTGGAAGTTGCCAAAACTGGCTATTTTGTGCCCTTCCAACGATCCCCCCCCCCCCCGCAAGTACATTGGTTAACCCCATCCCAAGAACGGAGGAACTTAGTGGTATAAAATGATGGTTGACTGTCACCTAACTTGGCCTAAAATTGACCAAACTTGACTATTCGCGCCTTAAAAGTGTCTACACGGACAATTTGTGCCCTTAAAATAGCAAAACTGGTGTTTGATAATTGGCTGTGGTTTGAAGATTCGTTGTGGTTCGGAGCTTTGATTTGGTTTTGAGCTTTGCTGTGGTTTGGAGCCTTACTGTGGTTTGTAGCTTTACTACGATTGGAGCTTTATTGTGGTTGGAGCTTTACTGTGGTTGGAGCTTTACTGTGGTTGGAGCTTTACTGTGGTTGGAGCTTTACTGTGGTTGGAGCTTTACTGTGGTTGGAGCTTTACTGTGGTTGGAGCTTTACTGTGGTTGGAGCTTTACTGTGGTTGGAGCTTTACTGTGGTTGGAGCTTTACTGTGGTTGGAGCTTTACTGTGGTTGGAGCTTTACTGTGGTTGGAGCTTTACTGTGGTTGGAGCTTTACTGTGGTTGGAGCTTTACTGTGGTTGGAGCTTTACTGTGGTTGGAGCTTTACTGTGGTTGGAGCTTTACTGTGGTTGGAGCTTTACTGTGGTTGGAGCTTTACTGTGGTTGGAGCTTTACTGTGGTTGGAGCTTTACTGTGGTTGGAGCTTTACTGTGGTTGGAGCTTTACTGTGGTTGGAGCTTTACTGTGGTTGGAGCTTTACTGTGGTTGGAGCTTTACTGTGGTTGGAGCTTTACTGTGGTTGGAGCTTTACTGTGGTTGGAGCTTTACTGTGGTTGGAGCTTTACTGTGGTTGGAGCTTTACTGTGGTTGGAGCTTTACTGTGGTTGGAGCTTTACTGTGGTTGGAGCTTTACTGTGGTTGGAGCTTTACTGTGGTTGGAGCTTTACTGTGGTTGGAGCTTTACTGTGGTTGGAGCTTTACTGTGGTTGGAGCTTTACTGTGGTTGGAGCTTTACTGTGGTTGGAGCTTTACTGTGGTTGGAGCTTTACTGTGGTTGGAGCTTTACTGTGGTTGGAGCTTTACTGTGGTTGGAGCTTTACTGTGGTTGGAGCTTTACTGTGGTTGGAGCTTTACTGTGGTTGGAGCTTTACTGTGGTTGGAGCTTTACTGTGGTTGGAGCTTTACTGTGGTTGGAGCTTTACTGTGGTTGGAGCTTTACTGTGGTTGGAGCTTTACTGTGGTTGGAGCTTTACTGTGGTTGGAGCTTTACTGTGGTTGGAGCTTTACTGTGGTTGGAGCTTTACTGTGGTTGGAGCTTTACTGTGGTTGGAGCTTTACTGTGGTTGGAGCTTTACTGTGGTTGGAGCTTTACTGTGGTTGGAGCTTTACTGTGGTTGGAGCTTTACTGTGGTTTGTAGCTTTACTACGATTGGAGCTTTATTGTGGTTATAGAGCTTGTCTGTGGAGTTTTGCAGTGGTTTAGCGTGGTTTGAAGCTTTTCCGTGATTGGAGCCTTATTGTGATATGTAGCTTTACTACGGTTGGAGCTTTACTGTGGTTGGAGCTTTATTATAGTTATAGAGCTTGTCACTGGAGTTTTGCTATGGTTTGGCGCTTTCGTGTGGTTTTGAGCTTTGCTGTGGTCGGAGCTTTATTGTGGTTAGAGCTTGTCTCTGGAGTTTTGTTGTATTGCTGTGGTTTTGAGCTCTGCTGTGGTTGGAGCCTTACTATGGTTTGGAGCTTTACTGTGGTTGGAGCTTTATTGTAGTTATAGAGCTTGTATCTGGAGTTTTGCTGTGGTGTGGAGCTTTATTGTGGTTACAGCTAGGCTCTGGAGTTTTGATGTGGTTTGGGGCGTTGCTGTGGTTGGAGCATTATTGTGGTTATATTTTTCGTGGTTGATACCTTGCTGTTTTTTTTAGATATGCTGAGTTTTGGAGGTATTTGTTATGGTTTGGAGCTTTGTTGTGGTTGGGCATTTTTTTTGTTTAAAACATTAGAGACGAAATACTAAAACCTTTGTTGGTCGGGGGGGGGGGGGGTGACTGGCGTCTGAGAAAGGGTCTTGTTGAGTTCCATCCCCGTGCCCGAATATTCTCTCCACTGCCCTGACCGGGCGGCATCTTCAAGTGATAACCCCCTCCTCCCGGACACATACAGACAACTACATTTCCGATACATGGACCATGGGTAGGGTCACGTTAACGTGTGCCAATTCAGAACATGGTTGAGTGCCGCGAATTAGCCGTTGATGAGCAATTCTTTTTAAGAAATTAAGTATTTTGACTTTTCAAAGGCAAAACTACAGTCATCTCTTTCTGGTTCAAGTAAAGATAACAGAAAGGGTAAGCTCAGTAAAACGCCAGATAGGCAATTAATTGAAATAGCGGATGTCGGGGATTCTTTCATGAAAAACACGGGATAAAAATCGACCTTTTTTTTGGCTTGGAGCTTTTGTGTGGCCTTGATTTACTCTGTACGTGGTTTCGACCGTCTTTTGGTTCGACCTTGTTCCGCGGTGAGACGTTTTTTAGGTTCGAATGGGGAACTTGCACAATTTTCAAGCACTGATTTTTCTTGAAGAGGGATTTTCAACAAGACAATGTCTCGCATTAAACATTTGAAATCAATCAATGATTTTTTTTAAAGCGAATTTTCAATAATGTTGAGAGAGCGTTTGATTACAGCAAAGGCGAGTTAATGAAATGGATGGTGTGGGGACGAGGTGGGGAGACGCGTTTTCTGGGGGACACTTTTTCTTGTTATGTATCTGTAAACAAAACATTTTAAGCCCCCCCCCCCTCCTGATTTCCACACATTTTAAGCTCCGTCCCGATTTTAAGCCCCGTTCAAACTTTTCTTCAGACTCACTTGTGCAAACGGAACTAGAGCAGTGTCATCAGCATACGGCAGCACTTTACAGGGCAAGGAACGGTCTATATCATTTATCATGGCCGAAAATAATAATGGCCCAAACTTTGATCCTTGTGGTACACCTAAAGAAATATCACGTGGTGATGACTGTATGCCATTGCAGTCTAAATTTGTTTACTGTTCGAGAGATGGGATTCTACCAGGTTCAAGTCATCACCTGACTGATGTGAGTGAGTGAAATCCGGGAAATTATTTTATAGTGCAGACCCGTGACGATGCCGTTTTGGCGAGAAAAATCGACGAAATTTGATTGTTGGGAGCGAAATCCGAGAAGTTTGTTTCTTTGGTTCTTTGGTTCTTAGTGAGAATTAGGGAACCCCACAAAATGTATGGTTTGTACTTTTGATGATATTATATCCACAAAGAAAAGAAAGAAAAAAAAAAAAAAAAAAAAATAGGAAAACGATTTACAAATGAAGCATCGCCCGACGCGAGAAATAAGGCTGGAACGCGGCCCGCGGCTGTGCGTGAGCACCGACCCTTGGGTGTTTTTAGATCTGAGACGTGGAAGGACTCTTCTTCCCCCTTTTTTTCTTGTGTTAACGCCACATTATTTATAATATTTTGGACTAGGTCCTGAGGATGATTTTAAATAAATCGAAAGCTTGACCGTGGTCTTCTTTTTCTCTGTCTGACCACAACCCGATAACTGATAATCCGTAACAAGTCACAGTTCGATAAATAAAGCCGCTTAACTAACATGGAATCATTTTTCATCATCTTGGGATGAGAGAGGGGGGGGCGGGTCACCCACGGTATGCCCCCCCCCCAGAATTTTGGTTACGGCGCACCCATGGTTTTTGGCTTGATCAGTTTTATATTAAAATCCGCACCTTCTAGGCGATGAAGTCGTTTCTGAAGTTGTTTTTGGTGCTGAATGAAATGAATGAGATCAGTATTATTAGAGTTATGAACGAAAATACCAGAAAAACCGCGATTTTTTCTATACTTTGAATGAGCCCTAAAAAATGTGTACAATCATTTAAGCAGGACTAACCGTGTTATTCTCTCACCGTACGCAGTTTTTTGTGATGAATTGAATGAGCTGTAGTAGGGATAGCTGGTATCAATGCTTTTTGAGTTACGGACAGACATCTCCAGCATTTTGATTTTTTCTTATATTTGTGGGCGTACCTATCTAAAAAAGTATTGACCCCAGCCATCCCTGCAAACGCTCATTCGATTCAGCACAAAAAATTACGTAAGATCAGGTCCTACCCAAAATGTTGTTACACATTTTCAGAGCACATCAAAGTATCGTGAAAAACTAGTTTTTTTCGCGTACGTTCTTTAGTAACTCAAAGAGTTATTGATCGCAGAGAAACGAGCCACCATGCTAGTGATGCACCGAGACCGAGATCGAGATTACATTTTCCGGACCGAGACCGAGACTAAGTCTCATTTTCTCAAGACTTAGTCTCGGTCTCGGTGTGATCCAAAAAGCTCGATGCATATAGTGCCGGTATAGATCTTTTTACACAACAGATGAACCCAATCTAATGCTCTCCTCTCCGGAAACCGGTTTGGGTCTTTAGCCCGGACCGAAGACCGGCCCGAATTCGATTCGTTTCGTGCAAAAATAGCGTGCCTCTAATTTCTCAAGTTTGGAATACTGTGACCTACACACATAGCATCAAGCATCAAAGGGTAAATCGGATACCTTTTAAAGGGGGGGGGGGGATCGAAAACCCTCTCATAGAATAACCCCCTCCCCACACAAGTTTTCAGCGATTTGACAAGACCTATACTAGCCTACTAGGGTTAATCCCATTTTTACGCCCATTCTTGGATCGGATGTAAACTCTTTCCCCTCTAAAGTGTAGCGTTTTGACCTTACATAGCCCACAAAATGTGTACATATAGATCCAAGGGCGGATCTGGGACCTCTCTCAGGGGGAGGTAATCGAAATCCTTCCCGCTGCCCATATACACCCCGACCACCTTCCCACCCAACCCCTTTCTTATGTTTAAAGGGATTTGACCAGCTCCAGGGGGGGGGGGATTTCTGCTGAATTCACTTGCAAGGGGGGGGGGTATAAATTAAATGATCCATAGCCGACCACCAGCTGCTGGAGAGGGCGGGGTAACAGGAGATCTGTCAAAATCACTCTAAACATATGGGTGGGTTGGTGGTGGGGGTGTACCGTGGGAGGAAGAAGGGTTTTGATTCCCCCCCCCCCCAATCCACCTTCTGTCATTAGACCGAGACTTTCGAGACGAGACTGAGACTTACGAGACGAGACCGAGACCGACTTTTTAAGTACGAGACCGAGACCAAGACTGAGATCATCTTGCTAATGACCGAGACCGAGACCGAGATGCGTAAGTCTCGGTCTCGGTCTCGTGCATCACTACACCATGCATTCGATTTAACGTCAAAAACTACTTCAGAAATAACATATACGTCAACTGCATGACTAAATATTGGACGTGAGGATTTTGTTTTTGAATATTTAAGCCAAAACCCAAGTGTTTTGGTACAATCTATGCGTCGTAACTCAAAAACTAATCGTCGCACGGACTTGTGGTTGATTTTTATCGACTCGGCACACATAATAGGATTACAGACACACCGTTCGGGCAAATTTCTTCACCGCTTAAAGCGATGACTTGGCCGACGTCTACCCTCCACCCTGTATCGTTAAGGACTCTTCGAATCCTGGAAGTATGCGTCGAAAGGGATTTTTTTTGTTGGAATTATTTGAAATTGGGCCGAATTTTTCAGCTATTCTGCCTTTTTTAAGCTTTATTTCCTGTACTATGAGCCAACACCCCGGAAATTCCAACATTTAACGTGTGCGGAATCCGAAAAGTTGGGCATTTTTTAGGGAGCCAACCCTGCGAAATTGGTTTTTCTGAAGTGCAGGAATCGTGAAATTTGGTTGGTTTTTTTAAGGAGTCAAACCGGTGGAATTGTGTGTTTTTTTTAAGGAGTAAAAGGCGAAATAATTTCTTGAATTAGCCGAAACTGCAAAAAAGGGGTGCAGTAAGTGCCAAAGCCACGAAATTCAGGCTTCGAAAGAGGTCAACCGTGAAATGTTTTTTTTGAAGAACCAAAACCCTCATAGTTGGTTTTTTGAATGTGGCAATTCTGCGCCGATTATAGCTTTTTGACAACGCAAAACGTTCCATTTTCGGCCACTATATGTATGTATACGAGGAGTTTTGTATGTATACGGTGACGTGTGGATTGTGGTTATTCTTATTTGTTCTTTAATGAAATATTTTCCGACTCCGTAGTACGTAAAAGGCAAAGGAGATGGTGGGAAAAGGTTTAGGCATCATCATAATAATTTCTGATGAGTGACAATATCTTCGTAAAAGTTTCAGTTCAGTTTAGAGCGAGGGTCTTTTATTTCGGATATGCAGCGTCAAGTGAGTGTGTACAAGTGCCCTATAGGTTGAAGGATTGTTATAAAGGGAGGGCTCACAGGCTCACTGTGTGTGTGTGTGTGTGAGTTGAAAGCACGCGAAGTACTGCCTGGCACTCCTTCAGTTAAGTATAGGATGAGGCGGGGCAGGGTATAGAGGGTAAACAAATTCAGGAGTTTTGCCCTCTTCGACGTCGCCCATCAATTAAAAACCCGCTCTCCCATACACAACGTTAGAAACTACCAAAGCCAGGTCTTTTTTCCACCCTTCTCCCCCCCCTCTTCATGACTACCCACCCGTCATCTTTGTCTATTCAATCCGAATCGGAATAGTTCCCAACATAAGTAACAACCCTATAAATCCTGTTCAAGTTGACTAAACTGAGGACATTAGCTTGTATAATATTATGCTAACAAATCCTTTAGCAACACAGGTTTGTTCCCCCGTTACCACCCAATGCAAAGTACATGTAGTTTTCGGATTAACGCCGCTTGTTTTTTTCTCCAAGTTAATAATATAAATCGACCGCTGAAAACTTGTTTTGCTTAACCGAGCGGTGATATAATGATTCACTGTGATATTGCAACTCAAACAGCGCAATATAGGCCAATTTCGGGGTCTTAAAAAGGCGAGGCGGGAATGATGAGTTGCTCACCGTGGCAGGGCAAAAAAAAAAAAGGTCAAACTTCTAAAGAGGTTGAGCTGTAAATCATCGAAAAGGGGTGGAGGCGTATCGCGTTTTAACCATCTCCCTTCAATCTCATTTTCGCCCTTTTCTTTTTTTTTTTTTGCTTTTCATCTTTGAAAATGATTTTGTTCTTTACGAGCTCATTCCCCATCTCCATCCCAACTGTGTACCGCCGCGGTTTTAACCGCGGCGGTCCATCCCTGGTCGTACTCTAAATATTAGCTTTACTGCTAAGGGGTGAAATCCAATCAAAGGGGTGGTCGGCGGGGGGTTTGGCAGTTTAACGTTCAAATTTTCACCCTTTTAAAACACCTTTTTTTCATTTCATCCAGCTGATGTTCTTAAGTACCGCCCAAGTTTTTTTTTTTTTTTTTTTTTTTTTTTTGCCGTGCTCTTTCGTTTATAGTAAGAAGGTAATAATTAAGTATAGAGTCTAATTCACTCACATAATTAATATTATCCGGTGAATCCTGTTAGTGTTAATATGTTGGCTCTCACCTGTCTTTTTTTCTTCTCCTTCGGAATAAGAAATAGGCGTAATAAGGGAACACAGTGAGAATGCTGGTGGTACAGTGGGCTGGAGTGGAGTGTTGTACGATAAGAATATGTTAAGCAATTTAAAAACATTTTATCTTTGTTTCAACACATAGGTTCACAATAAGTTTGTGTGGGGGGGGGGGGTAATCTCGGGGGAAACACTTCAAACGGAGAAGAAAAACAATGTAAAAGGATTCGATCCGAGTTTTCCAACCGTGTCACCGTTTGGGCAAGGGCACCATCCTGTACCCTTTCATCAGTTTCAAAAGCATACGTCACCCAGTCCCTCCAATGCATCGTCTTTCTCACCATTGGGGGCCCTTTACATACTTCGATACTGTTCATTAAACTTAACGTTCGTTGTGCTGTCGACGACCGCCCCTCTCCTCCTAATACTTCCCCCATCAGACTCCCTATCTCTATCCTTTACAAGAAAGTCATTTATTCACAAACTTCTTGGTACTTTTGCTGTAATGATTCTCCCTGTGTCCCCCCCCCCCCGATTCACTCCACGATGTCCCTTATCACAAGAACGATTAACGTATAACTATACTGTGGGATTTCGTGAATAAGAACTTTTTAGTTTTAACTAGAGGGCTGATAATTACACCCTCGTTTTTCTTCCATTTCTCTCTCCACCGGTTCATATTTACGTTGGCGTCGAGCGCCGTTCACTTTTTATGCTAATGCGTATAATTTTTTCTTCTTTTTTCCTCAATTTATAAGAGGGCTTTGGAATTAAACTACCCGGGTACAAGCCGTTGTTTATTTTTCACCGTTATAACAATTTTTTTTTTTCTTTTTTGCAGTGACCATGCACAAGGAAAAGGAAGAAGTTCAGTATCGGAGTCGAAGTGATTTGGGAGTGTACGATCATTCGATGCTCGACGGCGATATGTTCCTACAGGTACGTTATTCCCTTCGACTTGGGCAGTACTTAAGTGCTTGAACTTATTATGTATAATTACGGAATAGTAATTGAAGTAATTAATGTCATGTAACACGATTACTCATCCGAAAAATTAATCATACTTATACAATTAGTACTTAATTCTTCATTTCTGGGTAATGAAGTAATATTATAATCACTAAATTTCTTTCATTAATATGTCAAAAAGTTGTTGTCTCTCCACATATTATCAAATGCAGCAATGAAATATGGTTGGTCCATGAAAATTTGCGGAAGATGAAATGTGTCGACCGCATTTGAAAACCATCCCACAACGATACAATCATGGAGTTATAAGCTCACTTTCACCACAACCCACAACACTTGATATTTGCGGATAAATTATCCGCAAAATTCGTGGCCAAAAGTAAGAAAAAAAATCGCGGTTAACATTGAGAAAAAAGGCTAATTCGGGGCGAAAATGGAGAAAAATGGCTAATTTGGGGAATAAAAAAGCTTCATTACGGGTAAAATTAGCCCGCACCAAAAATTATGAAATACGTTAAATCACGACAAAAAATTGAGATACATCACTATTTCGCGGGATAAAACGCCAATTCATTTGTAAAATTGAGGAAGTGCTTTATTTCACTGAAAAAAAATAAGGAAATGGGACAATTCACGGCTGAAATTAAGACAAGTCCCTAATTCACGGGATAAAAAGCGCTAATCACAGCTAAAATAGAAAAAAAATCGCTAACTCACGAATAAAATAACGAAAATGTGCTAATTCAAAGCTCAAATTCAGAAAAACACTGATTCACGCCTGAAATTGAAGAAATTCAAAGCCAATTCACGGCTTCTAGAAGCCAAGTTTGCGACTAAAATAGAGAAGAGAAAAGTTGCTATTATCTCGGGTATATAATTGTAAAACTTAAAAAGTCGATAATTTGAGAGGCAAAAACGTGACAGTGCGGCTAATTTAGCGTCTGAAATAGAGGAAAAGTGCTAAATTGCGGTTTAAAAAAAGACAAACATCGCTAATGGAAAAACTGCACAAATTCACTGCTTAAATGGGGGAAAAACACTGGCTGGCGGATAAAATTGCAAACATGCCAATTCATCGTCTTCCAGTGCCAATTTTGCGACATTAAAATGGAGACAAATTGCGGAGAAGTCGCCACCAATTCGCTAATTCATGGATGAAATTGCGAAAAAGTGCTAATTCGCGGCTAAAATATTGAAAAAGGCTTATCTTAAAGGCTTGTTCAAATTCTTCGCGGATAAGACGCAGAAAAAGCGGTAGATTGTGGTTTAAATTAAGAAAATACTACTATTACTCATCGCTATACCTTAGTACATCACCCTTTGTTGGACGATATGAAACTACGGGGGAGGGGGCGAAAAGGTACCTTTGCCACAGTGGCGGTTTCTGCTCCTCTGGCCTGGGCATTGGCGTTTTCGGTTGGGGGGGGGGTGTTGATTGTGGGGGGGGGGCAGCTATAGGAGTTCGTTACAAGCAAACTATGCCTGTGCATTTGTATACAATATTCTGCATTGGGGCGGTTCATTTGTATCCGTCCTCTCTGAATTAGATATTTTTATGGACAAGACGGGTGGAAATGAATTGCCCCGGTGCAGAATCTTATGCAAATGAAAAACGCTATAAAACAGATGAAGAATCAGTCACAATCAGCTGTCAACTGTCCGAACACCGTATACAATTCTATTAGAAATTAAATGTAAATAACGCGGACAATTTTTTCCTACACAATTAATTGTGTGATCATTTAGTAAATAACCAATAAATTAGTGAACAAAAACGCCGAAAATACGAACTTGAAGAAAAAAACTATTCACTTTTCAGCCGGTGTGAATGGGATAAAGCCAAGCCGATAGAACTATGAGATGGGTGAGGATGAGTGCATTCGTATGGGGGTAGCGAATATTTTCGTCCAGACAGAAGCTAACTCGAACGTCTAACTGAGTGTCTAGGAGCAGCTATACTGCGCAAAAATTTGTAGTAAAAACACGAGTCTAGTTATTCGCCGAATGCCCTGAGGAGTTATATGAGCTCTCGAGGCGCTCCCGATGACTTTTAGTTTTACGCACCATGAAATTACGCCAGCTTTAAGTAATTTTGTTTTCAACTAATGCATCTTTTAAATTGAGCTCCCTGAATGGTCATGACTTGTGCCATGAGCATAGTAACGGCGGTACCTGACCTATTGGTCTCACCCGCCGCTCGACTGCAAGCAGCCGAGATATTTGCGTGCAGATGTTCAGTTTTGCATTTGGTACCGTTCTTCCGCCGCCCCACTCGAACCCAGGCAGGTGAGGCTCCATCAGATGGTCAAAAAACTACAACCCGTTGGTCTGCACGGGTTCTTAACCGGATTTTTAAAGTTAATCATTCTCGGTGCATACACACCTCCCAGTTGGCTGAGGATAAGCCTGCCTCAGTCGCGCACTGGTAGGCGGCATCACTATCTCGATGCTCCTGATAGAAAGTCAGTACTCAGTTCGGACGTCAAAATATCCTCCTCCACAAGTGAGTCGTCAATCCATAGGCCCCCACGAGTCCAACACCAAACGTGCCTGGGCTAGGAATGAGTGGCACCCCGTGGTCCCAGTGTTGCCATAAGTGAAAAAAGAAACTTCAGGCCCCAGGACTGGTCGCGGGTCGGCGGTACGAAAAAAGGCACCACCTGCTCTAATTCGTGATAGACTTAATCACGAATTGTGCCCGAGTCCGGCGGATAGACAACAGGTGCAGCCACAACAAAAGAAATGACTAACACCCGGGCGGAGCCCTCGTTGGCTTGCATCCGCGCACGTATTTGTGCAAAATGCGCGTGTTATGCAGTTGCCACCTGTTACCCGAAGGTCGAGGGGCGCCTGAGTCGGAGCTAGGCTAGACCCAAGACAAAACTGCCCCCCTCACCGAGTATCCCTGGTGCTCCGGCAATCAGGGTATAGGAAGGCAGCTGTCTCGCGGTTATATTCGCGTCTCCGACCTCAACTGACTTTCGGTCCGCTAGTACAAAACATCCCGCCCCACGAGCACCACCCGCCGTCAAACGGTTGGGCCCCGGGAACGCGCGCCACGGAAGCAAAACTCCGGCTCCACGGTAAAACATGGGGGTCTCCCCTCACACAAGGTGATTGGGCCCCATATCCCCGCGGCCAAAGGTCCGCCACCGCAGCCACGCGCCACCCCCGGGGGTCTCCCCTCGCCGAACAAACGAGCGGAACCCACGGAAGCGAGATGCAGAGGACTGCCCCCTACGGTCAGCCAAAACAGGCTTGAAATTCGATGTAGATGTTTTAAGTAGGGAATGGACCCTAGCCAGCCAGAAGCCCCGAAGGAAGCATTCATCTTGACCAGTAGAGGCTAAGTCGAGAGAGAGGCAAGCCTCTTAGTAGAGATATATTCGCATATCTGGCCCATCTTCTGGACAAGCAATAGAACAGTGGTGCTCCCAGCCGGTTGTCCACGGATATGAACACCTGGTCAGCACTCCAAAAGGAGTGGCCGGTGTGCAACCGCTTCGCTAACCATTCGGGAGCAGCCCAGCCAGGCTAACGCCAGCAGAAATGGGGCCTCTCGGTCTGCACCCCTTATTCAGGGGTGGCCGGCCTACGTCCGCCGCACGCGTCCTTTTCCAGGCCCACTGAACCGACAGAGCTGCGTTGGCCTCAAAAAATCGAGTTTCCAGGAGGAACCACGAGGAGGTGCAGTTGTCTGGGGCAGCAGAGGCTAAGTCGAGAGGGAGTTCCCACCACGTGAAAACTCCCAGTCCTCGATATATTCGCTTAACTGCCCCTTTTCCCCCCGCATCTTTTAAATTGTGTTACCTGTGTTATTTGTAAAACAAAAATTATTTATCTGCTAGCCAGGGCATTCGGCGCATGCCGCGAATACCCAGAAAAACCGCCACTGCTTTGCCAACCCAATTGGGAACATTGGGTGGGCGATAGCCAACCTCGCCCCTCCCTCCCCCCTTTTATGTATTAAGCACGCGAGAATACGAGAACTAAAAAAATCCTTGTTTTATTGATAATTCAAAAACTAATATTTTCTCATATGAGATAAATACACAACAGTTTCTCCCAGGAGTAAACTATAAATCCAGGCGGACCGGAGTTGATCTACATGCCTTTTCACGACGCACCCATTGTCCAATTCAACAAGGTAATGTAGTTTACCGAGCCGTTGAAGGATAGCTCCAAAACGCCCACCTCTGGTGCGATGAATAATTTCGCCATTGAACCCGATCACCCGCTGAGAAAAACCTGAGCACAGGTTGTATACAATGTTCTACCTCTGAAGTGTTTAAAAGAGGGGAAGAGGTCATCAAGTCCAATCGAGATCGGATCTGTCGGGCCAAGAAAATTTTTGACGGGGATTTTTCCCCCGAGGTTAGTGGAGTCACTCGGTAGCGCATAAGAATTGTAGATATCTTGTCCGGCACTGTTCCGAGGGCAGAGGACATCGCTTTCAGCTTGGACTTTAGAGTTCTGACGTGTCGTTCAGCCAACCCATTTGTTGAAGGATGTGATGGGGCTATGAATTGTTGTTCAATTCCATTTGCAGAACAGAAATTTCTGAACTCTTGAGACTTGAAAATTGAAGCATTGTCAGAAACCATTTGGCGAGGGAGACCATTTCGGCTGAATTCGTCTTTTAACATGAAAATCGTTGAAGAACAAGTGGGAGGAGACTTGGAGGCAATTATCTCAGGCTATTTCGTCGACCATTAAGAAGAAAAAATGATTTTGAAAAGGTCCGGCGAAGTCAATATGTATGCGCTGCCAAAACTCTTGAGGTGTTTCCTACCGATGAGCGATCTCTTTAGGAGGGTCAACTTTTAACTTCAGCGCATGCGGTACACCGCTTGACGAAACGTTCAATGTCCTGATCGATTTGCTTCCAATAACAATACCGAAGAATAGCGGACGCAGGGTCCCGGGCTATGAACATTTCGCCATTGAATGAGTTGTTGCCGCACTGGACTGGGACGGTGACAATGCCGACGGGTTTGAAAGTCTCACCCGTATACGTTCGGAAAATGGTAGTCGTAGGCATGTTTTTCGTGGGAAGATGTAGCTTACGATATTCACGCTTCGGAATGATTGTGACAGGACTTCCTGTGTCGATCTCAAAGGTCTGAATTCTTGACCCTAGGGGTAAATTGATGGTGAATTTTCTGGTGTCCGAAGTCCCTTCGTTGTACATTTTGTTTAGTTGAATAAGATTTCTTAAGGCCGTGTTGTGGTCAGACTCTTCTACCGATGAGCTGTCTGTATCAAGGGCTCTCACGCTTTCAAACTTCCTGCGTTTGGCTCGTCGGCAGACCTTGAGAACATGACCAGTCTTGTTGCAACCGTCACAATGAAGCCGTTCGCGAGGAACACGACATGTTGAGGCATAGTGGTTATTTTTACCACACCGAAAGCACTGAGTTCGGCTTGTAGGTTTTGGACAAGAGGCGGTGGAGGTGGATGGTGGTGAGGAGTTGGCGTAGTAGTGGTCACGATTGCTTGGATTGGAAGGTGAAATCTTCGGTGGATCGTGTGTGTGGACTTTATGGACGGTTGTACCTTCTATGACACAGTTTCCTTGTTGAGAAGACTCATGGGCCAACGCGATTTCAACGGCTTGATCGAAATTAAGTGTCTTTTCGCAGAGAAGTTTGGCTCTAATGTCGCGATCGGCAATTCCCCGAACAAACTGCGCTCGCAGAAACAAGTCATTAACGGATCTGTTGCACTCGTTGTTGGTACAAACGAAGTTGGTAGAAATGCTCAGATTTCGTAGGGCGACGACGTATCGTCTGATCGTTTCATCAGGAGATTTTACCCTGGAAAGGAATTTGTGTTGTTCGACTATTTCGTTTCTTGAAGGGGAAAACTGCGTTTGAAGAAGATATATCAATTCATCGTAAATGCGTTCAGAAGGCGTATTTTCGAATTTTGTGGATGGAGTTCCGGGAACTGACGAGGGCAGCCGAGACAGAAAATCGCGCAATAGAGAAGCCAGGGCGTTCACCTCCTCCGACATCGCGAACGGTGAAGAGTTTTATCCTCGTCGTCACTTTTATGTATTAAGTACGCGAGAATACGAGAACTAAAAAAAAATCCTTGTTTTATTGATAATTCAAAAACTAATAGCTCTACGCCTCTGATTACGTGGGATGGTCCTTGTCGGATACCAAATTTCTCTGATTTGCCACTTACTTTCGTGGTTTGGCAATTTTAATAACTATTTTCCTCGTTACAGCTCCTTCAAAACGCGATGCCCAACAAAATTCGAGCTTCGAGAAAAAATGGGCTCCCCGGCGGGATTTGAACTCGCAACCTCTGGAATGCTAGTCTAAATGAGCAATCGCGCTACGGTGACGCCCTTGGGAGACACAGAGGGAGGAATGAGCATTGCCAAACCCTAACCAGGGCCGGGGAGCCCATTTTTTACTCGAAGCTCGAATTGTGTTGAGTTTTGCCTTTCCGAGTCGTCCGGGTAACATCAGTAAATAATTTATTACTTTAATTTGCTATTTAGCCTGCTGATTATTCTTCGAAACTTTCAATTTCGTGGCTATATTTAAAAACTAAAAGTTCAATACTTTGCTACACAAGGTACCAGGGCCGGATTTATGCCTAAAAGGCAGCTGCTTAGGAGCCCCGGCCAATCGGGGGCCCCTGGCCTCTGGATATAATTAGGGAAAATGCCTTAATTAGCTACTAAAATTAGGAAAAACGATAATTCCTGGCTCGAATTGAGAAAAATGGCTCATTCACTGGTTAAATTAATAAAAACGCCAATTCGCGAAGGTTTCAATGGTGGAAGTGAGAGAATAGGCTATAAATGGAGGGTGGGGGAGATAAAATTGAGAAAGCTTGCTAATTCACGGATAAAGAGTAGAAAAGGCGTTGAAAAACTCCAATTGACTGGTGAAATAAGGAAGCATGGCTATTTAAAACGTTAATTTGGTGGCTGAAATTGAGAAAAATCGTGAATTATCGGCTAAGATGAGGAAAAACGCAATTTCGCGGCGAACATTGGAAAAAATCGCTAATTCACGGCTAGAATTGAGAAAACCTCGTCTTCTCAGAAGCAAATTTTTTGGATAAATGTAAAAAAGGCTTTAAATCATAGCTAAATGTGAAAAAATCGCTCAATTGCGGCAAAAATTAATACAAATGTCTAATTCATAGTGTAAAATTAAGAAAAAGAGCAAATTTGCGGCTAAAATTGAGAAAAACAACTGATCGACGGACTATGGTTGATATCGAAAAAATTTCCAATTCACAGATAAAGTGTAGAATAAGCGCTAATTCACGAAAACACAATTATCTTCCTCTTAAGGCGACTTCGTTGCTAAAATAGAGAAGCTAAAAGTTAAAAATTGCTAAATTACAACTAAAATTAGTGAACTTGGGTAGCTCTTGGTGTAAAGTCGAGAAAAAGCGCTAATTCGCGTTAGAAATTGAGAAAAACTCGATTCATGACTGAAATTGGGAAAAATCCCTGTTTAGCTAGTAATTTAGGAGTAACGCTAATTGATGTCTAAAATTAAACTAAAAACGCTAATTTTACGGCTAAAAATGAGAAAACCACAATACGCGTTTTATTGAGAAAAAAGGCTTATTTCCGGTAACGGGTATAGGTATAGCGTGTCGGCCTTGACCAGCTGGCAAGGCCGCAGGACTTTCACGTGCCAGGTCACTTCCCTGAAGTCCTGGCAATGTGCCCTTCAGGGAATCAAATCAGGGCGGGAAGAAGGCACACACCGCGCTTGTTCTGTACAGCCAAACTTTTAATTCAGGACCCTAAAAATGGCAAAAATGAGTACAATGTGGTACAAAAACAGCTGAACTGACAGTTTGAGGCTTAAAAAGGCTCAACGTTGCGATAATTGCCCTAAAAATGGCAATATCCGACCATGCGAACTCCAGAAATGGCCAAACTAGACATTCGCACGTAGAAAATGTTAAAACTGACGATTCAGGTCCTCAAAATGCCAAAAAAACTGATCACTGGCGTTCGAAAAATGATCAAACTGAGTGAACTCAGAGTCTTCCGCTTGATTCGTGATTTGATGAATTATTTTACTCAATTCCTGATCTTTATCCGTCTCCGTTCGGATTTGCTGCGCTGTTATCTCGCTATTAGAAATCTGGAAAATAACCTGTGAACATATTTCATTGACTTCATTTCCGATATACTGGTCAGAGTAACGCTGAGAATTATGTGCTGGAGCTCTCGAGAGACAATCGACGTTTTGATTTTCCTGTCCTCTTTTGAATTTTATGACATAATCGAAACCTGAGAGGAAGGAAGTGTATCGAAGTAATCTAGACGATGTCATCTGAGGTAGAGCCTTATGATGGTGGAATATTCGAGAAAGAGGTTCGTTATCTGTAACAAGTACGAAAGTATTGGCATAAAGATAGTTATAGAAATGGTGAACACCGAATACTATAACCAGAGCCTCTCGATCTAGCTGGCTATAGTTTTGCTCAGAGACGCTAAGCGAACGTGAGGCGAAGGCTATAGGCTTTTCGAAGCCTTTCATATGTGTGACTCAAGACCGCGGCGATCCCTGTTGGGCTTGCGTCTGTAGTTAAAACAATGGGCAGTGAGGGGTTAAAAGGGACGAGAAAACGGTCGCTACAGAGTTCTTCTTTGATGTTTTGGAAAGTTGACTCGCATTGAGGAGTCCAAGACCAACGAATGCCTTTCTTCAAGAGGCAGCGAAGATTGTACGTCATTGTAGAGAAATCGGGGATAAAACGAGAATAATAGGTTGAAAGGCCCAAAAAACGTCTCAGTTCATCAGGATTTGTAGGACGTGGCATATTCCGGATGGCTGAAACTTTGTCTGGAGACTTCGAAATTTTGTTATGTTCCACGACATGACCGAGATATTCAATTTTTTCTAGAAAAAAGTTGCATTTACTTTTATTAAGATGGAGGTCGAAATCAGTTAAGCGTTGAAGACAGAAGCGTAAATTTTGAACACATTCATCAAAAGTCGAACCGTGGACGATGATATCATCAAAGTATGCCTCGGTTTTCTGGAGGCCCTGTAGAATCTGAGATAGAATTCTGTTAAAATCCGAAGGGGCCGTTTTGATGCCGAAACTTAGCCGATGCATACGGTACGTTCCACGATGGGTTGCCATGGTTTGTATCACTGCGCTATCTTCGTCAACTTTTAAATGGAGATATGCTTTATACAAATCAAGCTTACAAAAAAAACGAGAATTACGAAGGCTATTTAGGACATCGTCAATGCGCCTGATAGGATAGTTTGCTTTGACGAGCCTTTCGTTTACCCCACATTTGTAGTCGATGCACAGCCGAATACCTCCGTCAGATTTGGGAATCGCGACAAGAGGGGATCCCCAATCGCTTGTTAGAATTGGAGATATAATACCGTCAGCTTCCAGAGAGTCAAGTTCCCGGTCGACGCGGTCCCTCAGAGCATACGGTACATTACGCTCTTTAGTGAACACAGGGTTTGCACCGGGTCGAAGTTGAAGGTGTACTGTTATTCCGGGGACACAGCCAATTTTCGCCTGAAAAATTTTGGAAAACTCCTGGAAAATTTGAGCAACGGCATTACCTGAGTCAAGTTGATGAACAGGTATTGATTTTTTTGTATCGTTTTCGATTTCTTTTAGCTCAATGCCCAAGTCCCTGATCCATTGTCTACCCAGTAGAGCGGCATGACCATCTGGGACGATGTGTAATTCACCATCGATTTCTTTGCCACGGTAGGCGACAATGACGCGGACTTTTCCTTTCGGCTCGATAACGTTCCCAGAATATGAGCGAAAGGCGACATGCGAATCTTCCAACGTTAGATTCAGGTTGAGGAGCTCGAAATCGGTTTGAGAAAGCAGAGAATATTTTGCTCCTGAATCAACCTCAAATTTCTGTAGTTTCCCGTTTATCGCGACTGAAACAATGTATTTATCTGAGTCAGGGTTTAATTCGAATAGATCGACGACTTGAAATTTTGAAACTATGTTTAGGTGGTTGATTCCATAAGAAAATGCTGTTCCTGAAGAATCGTTGGACAAATTGTGTAATGACGAAGATGTTGGAGAATTCAATTTAGATTTCATCAGAGTTGTAATGCAGACCTTTGCGACATGACCGACTTTTAAACATGAGCCACATTTTATTTTAGAACGGTCGGACCGACATTCATTAACGCGATGGTCATTTTTACCGCATCTGAAACAGTTATTTGCGATACCGAGGGATTGATAATTAATTTTACGATACCGAGAATTGGAATTTCGAGTGTTGGATGATCCGACATGCATCCGTGAACGGTCAAGTGAGCCTGATCGGAACCGTGTAGAAGTACTGTGCACTTTGTTGGTGTCACAGTCGAAAAAGTTTGAATGGCTTGAGCTAGGGCGTTGGAACTGCTTGCTTTCGATTTTCGACGCTTCGAGAGCTAGGGCTTTTGCTAAAATTTGATCGAATTTTACTGCGTCCGACTGTAAAATTTGCTCTTTTAGCCAATCGTCACGTAGACCTCGAATAAACTGGGCGCGGAGAAAAACATCTGCAACTTACACGGATTGGTTACATTGGCATTTTACGTTAAAATCGCAGTCAGACAGATCCCTCTGTATATTCGCGACATACTCTGCTACAGATTCGTCTTGTTTTTGAAAAATACTGAAAAAACAGTGTTGGGCAAGAACGACACTTTTCCGGGGAATTAACATTTGTTTGAATGCTGTGACCAAATCTAGATACGAAAGGTTTTTAACCGATTTTTCAGGACCGGGAAATGCTGCGAGGTTATTATAATGTATAGAACCGATTGAAACACATAATAACTGCGCTATTTTTTCTTCCGACGTGATATTCTTCATGGAATAATAATTTTCGAACCGTTCAAGATAAGACGAAAATTTTTCACGTCTTGGTTCGAAAACCTCGAAAGGCGCGACTGAAGAAAAGTTTACCTGACCATTTGGATGCTCTGGACGAGTACGACCGAACAGTTGCTCGAGAAGAGCTCCTTGTTGTTCTCGAAACAAAGTCAAAATTTGTTGAAATTGCTCTGCGTCCATGGTAGAACGAGACTGAGAAGACCGATGAAAATTACGACGAGGTTTTTCCAATCGTCGCCAACTGTTGTGACTTTTGTGTGACAATCATATAATATAAAATTGCACGCGAGACATTTCTTGAAACATATATTTTAAAACACTGACTGGAAAAAGAAAAAGAAACATAAGATGACCCATATGCTTTATAAGCCAGTAGAGGAGCCAATAAAAGTGACATTTGAAGTCAATATACAATAGCGCCCTAAAAAAAAAAAGGTGGTGTGTTTGACAAAAGCTAGCTCTATTATGAGCCCCTGTCCCAGGGAAAATGTCTGGCGCTCCTGAGAAGTGTCATCTCCTAGACGTCCTGCGCAGGTGCCAGACACGATCAAATCATTAGGGTGGGCTCCCGGACTATTTTTATGATGTTTCATTAACTAATCTATGAAAACCACTGGTATTGTCATGTGTAACGTGAAGGGAATTGTCTTGCACTTGTGAATAAATTGGAGGGGGATGAAAAAAGGGGGCCATTCTCAATCAGCTGACTGGGGGGGCCTCTCGTTCTCTAAATCGGGCCATGCTAGGTACGTCACTGTGGAACTTGCAATTTCACTACTACATTTAGTCCAAAATTAGTTATTTTGCTGTTCGATTTTGAATTCGAGAAATTTGCGGCGATTCTTCCAAAAGCGTAAATAGCGTACTGAGGAGCGAGGGCACCACGTCACACAGGTAAACAAGACCGCGGTTTCACCAACAGATTCCCTAGCTCCCACATATCGTTGTGCCTTCATTTCTCTAACAACTATTCATGCTGGGAAAATCTGGTCCCAAAAATCCGGAACATTCGACACTCGGCTCTTTCAAATCCCAATGTCACGGACATTCGCTAATTTAAAACCAGGCTGCTTCAAACCCCAGGAACGTGGGATTTACGCTTGATGAAAAACCAAATTTCCTTTCAAATCCAAATGGGCTTTCAAACTACAGTTATGCCACGAATTTTCCCTCTTCCATAGTGAAATTTCCAGGATTCAAATCCCAATTCCACGAATTTACGCTATTTGGAACACCAATTTCTTTTTCACTAGTACAACGGGCGGGGGGGGGGGGACTCACGGAATTTGGTCCGTGATTCAAGGGCTTATGGGTCATTTAAAAAACCATATTCGGTATTTTGTGGATCTTGCACACCCCGAGTTTTACAGGGGTGTGTTCTTTCTTTAAAGCCAAATTTTTAGGAGATGTCTTGTTCAAATCCCACAATTTTCAAACATGGAGTTTGGTCGTTGTACTCCGTCCCCGTGATGAGTACCGTAATCAGGCGAATGTGGACTTCACCGTTGTAATAAGTATACGCGCTTGGGGGTTGCACTCAAAGTTCAATGTTTGGAGACGATTTAAAAATCGGGTGCGATTTTTCCGCCCGTCAAAAAAAAGATAATTCCCGGTAAAAAAAGTAAGTAATCCCGACAGAAAATTCAAACGCCCGGCGGGAAATACAATGCACATCAAAAAAGGGGTTCGCCCGACAGATTTAGTACATGCCCGTCAAATGAAGGGATTGAACGGTAATATTACTAGTTGCCCGAACAGAAATGTGTTTCACCGACAAATAAGAGAATATTACATCGGAATAATCGGCACCACAGTAAAAACGGAAAAGTCACGGACAAATCTCAAAAGTCAAATTAGTGCATTTTAAGATTTTCCGGGTGATTGGAGATTTTTTATTTTGCAAAACGTTATATGCTGAACCGACTGAAACTATATCATTAAAATCACAATTAATACTCACACTTGTGCTCAATGGGAACAAAAGCAGCGTCATAATTTAAAAACGGAACTTTATTTTCTTAAACTAGTAAAAAGCCTTTGGTTCGGTCACTTTTCTTCAGCTTTAGTACCTCTATCACTCTTTAACAGCAACAAAATATAACTGAGCTCACTAATCAGCATCACAGAACATCATGACCAGATAGGAGACACATAAATAATTAAGTAGGTACAATTAAAAGCAAAGTTGTATAACAACGTAACTAGAACTAAAGGAACTCATTGAAAAATCACTCTCTTCACTGACAAAAATCACTGCACAATCAGGGCTTTCTTTGCCTTTTCCGGCCTTCCCCGCTTTCTCTTCTGCCCAAGGGGAACACTCTTCGCTTCTGCCGGAACTTCAACTCGTTTCAATCTCACTTGCATCCCTAGGGAGTGCTTGCATATATTTTTCTTTAAAAAAAATGGGCAGGTACAAGAATTTTCGTCGAAGACCCACAGCGACCGGCTATGCATTTTAAACTCGTCGAACGTCGACCAATTCCCCTGCTTTTGTTTAAAGGATTCCAGCAGTTCAGGAGTGATGTTTTTTCCGGTGGATGAGGAGCAAGTGTAAAAAATCGTTTTCTCCTTACAAGTTTCTTGAAGAATTTTAGGGTTTTGCCTCACCCATTGGTACGCTTTAGTCCAGTATTGTAGAGTTATGGTAACGTTTTCACGGAAATGTTTGCAGTTAGGAGAGTCTTCTCGTCGGTCTGCTGACCATTTCTCCAGCAGGTCACCAACGTGAGCAAGAAACTGCCCCACTGGCAACCTCTCCCTCAGGGTATGTTCTCTCTTTATCACAGCATTTGTGGATTCGATCCCATTATTAGTAGATGGGTACCCCACTGCAGCACCTTCGTACCAGTTAGGGTTCTTGACGATCCACTGAGAATTGAAGTACTCAGTGAATTCAATAACCTTCAGATCTTTGGTGCCCATCCATTTTTCGATGAAGAGAAGTGAAGCCAGGGAGAAGGATACGTCGTCTTTGCAGCTCTGTAAACTGAGAATATCGTCCTTCAACTCCGATCGCTGTGGTAAGCTTTTCAAAAATTTTTCACAGTTCTGAAGAACATGGAAGTAGCAGAACAGCCGCTTTTTGGGTGGACCAAAGACATTTGCATAACCTTTTGTAATGGCGTCGCTAGCGTCAGCTAGCAATATTTGAGGCTGCCACGTCGAATCATAATTATGTAGCGCGCGGAATATAAAAGCGAAATCTTCGGCGCTTTCACCTTTACAAATCGCCACTGCATAAGGATGAAATACCTGATCTTGATCAGTAGTGCCCACGATCATCACTGGGTATCCTTGCCAGATTAATTTATATGTAGCGTCTATTTGCACCATCGGTGATCTCGACATATTCTGCAACAGTCTCATCGTAGACAAAACAATCTTGACATCCTGCTCGTCGACGTTCGTAGATTCGCTAAAAACGACGTATTTGAGCACAAACGGCTCATCTTTCGATGCCGGTTTAGAAAGTCTGGCCTCACACCATCGGGAAATGTCACTAGCTGAAACCGTCGGGCTACCGTATTTGTCATTTCTCAGTTTTTTAAGGAATGTCACAACTTTAGACTTGGGAGGCTCTTCTAGATTCATTTTCCTGGCTGCTACAATAATGGCGTTGGGTTTTTCGAGACCCTCATCAAACTTGGATTTAATGAACTCTTTCATAGCAGTTTTCAATCCCCGTTGCTTTTCAGTACAATTTTCTTTGTGTACGTGAGCACAGTCGGTCTCGTACAGCGAAACGCTGGAGCTGGTGCTGTGGTACAGCAGATAACGTCTGTTAGGGCACTCTGACTTCCGGTACTGACCGAAGATACACCGGTATTCTACTCGTACACCGTCAAGTGTATTTTTTGTCGAGTCCTTGCTCCATCCTGCGCTGACAGACGCAGCCGCTTCTGATGGCCCAGGAAATTCAGAAATTTTAAGCCAGACACGTGCGTTTCCACGGCGTTTGGCAGGTGGAGAATCGACCTGTAAAAACAAAATGACTTCAAAGAAGGAAATATGCACCCACTCTTTCGGATATATTTGAAACGCTTGGTTTTCTGTTCAAGTTTGAGAAAGAACAATCTAACCTTCTGTGCCTGGTTGACCGAGTCGTCGACGAAATCTTCGAGGAAAGTGCATGTTTCATGCGCATCCATTTCTTTTACGATGAGTGAGTACACATAAATTCAAAAACTTGGAAAAATACTCGCGCGAAATATACAGAAATGATAACACAGATAACATCAAAGTCCATCAACTCAAGCAAAAACGACACTATTTTGTTTTTTATTTGAGCAATTATTTGTTTTATATGACATTAAAGACTTAGTGAACTTGAATAAATGGATACAGTTTCACTTTCAGAGTCGCAATGACGTAATGTTGGCAGCACTGACGTTATCATGGCTCTTTCTTCCAATATCTGTCGGGCGAACTCCTTATTTGCCGGGCGAACCTCTTTTTTGATGGATATATTATTTTCCTGCTGCGCAATAGAATTTTAAGATGTTCGCTCTATCAAAACAGCCGTTATCGATCCTACATTTTGGCGTTACTTTGCATTATTTTGTCGTTCACATTTTACTGGGACAAATACTTGTTTGCCGTGAATTACATTTTCTTGCACTTGTGAATAAAGTGGAGGGGGATGAAAAAAGGGGGCCATTCTCAATCAGCTGGGGGCCTCTCGTTCTCTAAATCGGGCCCTGCTAGTTACGTCACTGTGGAACTTGCAATTTCACTACTATATTTAGTCCAAAATTAGTTATTTTGCTGTTCGATTTTGAATTCGAGAAATTTGCGGCGATTCTTCCAAAAGCGTAAATAGCGTACTGAGGAGCGAGGGCACCACGTCACACAGGTAAACAAGACCGCGGTTTCACCAACAGATTCCCTAGCTCCCACATTATCGTTGTGCCTTCATTTCTCTAACAACTATTCATGCTGGGAAAATCTGGTCCCAAAAATCCGGAACATTCGACACTCGGCTCTTTCAAATCCCAATGTCACGGACATTCGCTAATTTGAAACCAGGCTGCTTCAAACCCCAGGAACGTGGGATTTACGCTTGATGAAAAACCAAATTTCCTTTCAAATCCAAATGGGCTTTCAAACTACAGTTATGCCACGAATTTTCCCTCTTCCATAGTGAAATTTCCAGGATTCAAATCCCAATTCCACGAATTTACGCTATTTGGAACACCAATTTCTTTTTCACTTGTACAACGGGCGGGGGGGGGGGACTCACGGAATTTGGTCCGTGATTCAAGGGCTTATGGGTCATTTAAAAAACCATGTTCGGTATTTTGGATCTTGCACACCCCGCGAGTTTTACAGGGGTGAGTTCTTTCTTTAAAGCCAATTTTTTAGGAGATGTCTTGTTCAAATCCCACAATTTTCAAACATGGAGTTTGGTCGTTGTACTCCGTCCCCGTGATGAGTACCGTAACCAGGCGAATGTGGACTTCACCGTTGTAATAAGTATACGCGCTTGGGGGTTGCACTCAAAGTTCAATGTTTGGAGACGATTTAAAAATCTGCGCTGTGTTGTTAATCGGCTTTTATGTTTTTTGCTATTGGACGCGCGCGTACCTTGCCCCCCTCCCGCCCATGCCATCCCCCCGCAGTGTTTTGTACGAGAGGACAAAAAAAAAAAAAAAAAAAAACTATACTAGCGGGAGACAAAGTCGTTTCGTATTTAATGTCTTGTTTTGGGAACACACTTGAAATAAATAAAGAAAACCGCTCCACGAGGCGAATGTTTACTGAGACATTCGGAGTGGTTTTTGATAGTTTGTTATGTCTGGGAGGCTGAGGACTTCAAGCTAAAGTATAACTAATAAAAAAAGACTTCCAATAGGAAAGTGTTCGAGAGAGAGAGAGCGAAAATTGTCGTTTTTCCGACAAAAGACACGTAGTGGTATGGGTGCTAGAAGTCTTAAAAAAAAGTGTTTTTGTCTTTTTCTGAAGTCTACGCGGATTTGAGTAAAACTTAGAGAATGGGTTTAACGCGTATTAATTAATTAATTAATTAATTATCGATCATTCCGATGCATGGAATGCGTATAGAGGAGGGCTGCTGCTGTCTCAAAGATGCCCGCTGAACCTACAAACCATTTTTTTTTTTTTTTTTTTTTTTTTTTTTTTTTTTTTAAAGGGGAAAACAAGTCAACCGAATGTGTACAGATGCTCGTTAATTGCCCTTTTTACATCACCTGCCAGTCAATCTTCCTTCCCTTTCCCCTCATCACTGGACACTCATTCCTCTCTTTTCCATAATAAAACAATTTTTTTTTTTCGTTCGCAACTGTATTATGATAACAAATAAAACGTAAACTTTCACTAGAAAACACCTTTTGAATATTTGAAAGATGCGCGTGCCTGTTTTCCTTTTTTTTTTTGGCATTGCATGCCCGAGCCACTTAAGGCCTGCTCATGGTAAAGGGGGATGGTAGGAGAGTGAGAGAGAGACTTTTAGCGCGTCATTAATACAATAATAATCTATTAGAGCTATTGGACATGCAATAGCAACAAGTAGCTGTTGAGTCCGAAAATTTATCTTTTCTCTGATTGAAACAAAAAAAGAACAGTGACGAGTGGCTACTAATTTGCGAGAAAATCTCCCTGGTAGCTAAATTTGTCACAAATAAAAACTGTGGAAAAGAAAAAAAAGTTCCCACGATTCAAAGAAATTTTGTCTGCGGTAGAAAAAAAAAAACAGCAGTCTTTCCATACCCATTTTGCCGCTTTTTAACAGTTTCCTCTTTTGCACGAAGAAGACATCATACAAAAAAAAAAACTTGAGTGCCAAATTGTTCTCAGAGGCGAGCGTCAATAGTTGGAACAGCGGGGGGGGGGAGACACCGGAACAATTGTTTCCCTCTTTTTTTTTTTTGCCATTTGGTTAATTGTTTGATTGTCCCTCCTGTTACACTTTTTTTTTTTTCCTTGTTCACGACAGGTACACCCGGGGGAGCCCTTTTTGTCTTTGTGACGAAGTTCGGTTATACATAGTAAGGTCACGCGAGCGATCTCCTCGATCTCGGGTCTTTTTTTGTTTCCTATTCTTGGAGGTCCTTTCTTTTTCGGGTTTATTATAATCGAAAAGTGGCCTTATTTAATTTTTTTTCCCCCAACGGAATTATTTGGCGTTTTGTTCGTAACTTTGTTTAGAGTCGGCGGCATTATAAAGGCAGCGATGGTGGGCGGAAATCGAACAAATGGCTTCAATTGTGTGGTTTGGAGGATCTTTCCGTTACGTCAGCCTCACGTAGGGCGCACGAATTTGAAGACTAGTTGGAGAAGGAAGAGTTGAAGGGGGGGGGGGTCCTCATCAATTTTTGTTGTCGAAACCACATGCTCTAACGGCCTGGAACGCAAGTGAAATCGTCAGGTAACTGCGAAAAAAAGCTCAACAAAAGGTTCAGACTCCTCGCTTTACAGAGGCGGCGGAAGTGGGGTTTAGGGTCAGCGAATGCTCCCCCAATCCGATGTTTGAGGAATCGAGAAAAAATGACTTCGTGTTTAATTTTCCTCCTAAAAATTATCGTTCGCATCTTCTACAAAATGATTCGGGTTCACGAGATTGGTTTCTATAACGAACCTCTGCAAACCCTTGCAGGGCTTTGAAAGAGCCAAACCACCGGAATTTGGGGTGCACGAAGGACGGGACGGGAAATGAAAAGTTCAGTTCCATCCCGCATTTTTTGGCCAGTCGTCCCGTCTCGCGGCCCCATCGCAGGCTCGTTTCACACATACGCGGTTTCCCGAAGCGTGGTTGCTACGCGGCACGAACGCGGTGGGTGCCTCGCATGTGTGAACCGAAATTCGGTTTCTACGCGACAGCGGTTTGAAGAGGTTTCTCGGTACATGATCAAATACCCCCATCCACCACCACTACCAGACATGTTTGAAACTTTGACGTCATTTTCGGGTGGTCTGACCAGTGGACATTCGGGGGGGGGGCACCCCTTGCCTCACACATGCGAGGTGCTTTTCTCCATTTTAAACACCAATTCTTATTTTTCTCTATTTATTACCCGCGAATTAGCGCTTTCTCTCAATTTTATTCCCAACCGCGTTCGCACCACGTAGCAAAACCGCGCTTCGGGAAACCGCGTATACGTGTGAAACGAGCCGCACGCACACTCAAGTCCCGTCCCACGCGGGATTTCCCGTATGCACCGCGCGGAACAAATAAGTACATGATCAAATACCCCCACCCACCACCACTACCAGACATGTTTGAAACTTTGAAGTCATTTTCGGGTGGTCTGACCAGTGGCCATTCGGGGGGGGGGGGGGCACCCCTTGCTTCTTGGCGAATGCAGAAAATTGACTAGGTGGAGGAGAAAATTTCGACAAAATGACAATGGCGTTTTACAAACCTTCTGAGAGTCAACACCTCGGAGTGCTCTGCGAGTTTGTTGTTATTGTGCTCGTGTTGATAGTTCATTATATCGGCATCTTATCTTCGTGAGTCGCGCAATCTAATCCCCGACAAATACCGATGGGACCGAACGGGCCCAAGAATCAACATCCAGTACGGAAAAAGATGAGCCCTAACGACGCGGTGATAACACCAAATCCATTTGGACCACTTGCTGAGATCGAAGAAATGAGTACTGATACAGTTTCTCAAGCGTCAGTAGAGAAAGTTATTTCCCCACCCCCGATATTCATTCATAACGTCACTAATATAAACTTGGCAATAGAAGAATTCCGTAGTTTCGAACCTACAACTTTCAAATACGCTTCATTAAAAATAATAATAAAGTCAAAATAAATTTTCTAACAATTGACGGCTACCGAAAAGCAATCAAATTTCTCGAAGAAAAAAAAGCAGAATACTACACTTATCAATTGAAAAGCGAGCGAGCCTTCAGAGTTGTCATCCGAGGTCTTCACCATACAACTGATATTAATATTATCAAAGACGAGCTCGGTACTCATGGATACGAAGCCACTCAAATCCTTCCAGTACTGCATCCAGTTACTAAGGCCCCTCTATCAATGTTTTTTGTTGATCTCAAACCCAATGCAAAAAATCCAGAAATCTACAACTTGAATAGGCTGTACCATGCCGTGGTGAAAATAGAACCCCCTCGCCCAAAACGCACAGTAATCCAATGTGTCAAGTGCCAAGAATTTGGTCACTCAAGGAACTACTGTCATAAAAAAGAACGATGTGTCAAGTGTGACGGCCTTCATTCTACGCAGTCGTGCCCTCGACCCCCCGAATTCGCCCCCAATTTGCACTAATTGTCACGGAGCGCACACAGCGAATTATCGAGGGTGTCCAGTGCACGTTCAACTCCAAAAAGCGAGAATGATCTCCCTCCCCCCCTCCAAGGATCCAGGCACTAACGTCCAACCGAAATGAAATAAACTGTAATAATGTACAACCCCACAACAACGTTGGTTCATATGCTCACGCTTTAACTAGTCCAATTTCCAAACCAAACTCAGAAGATTCCGAATCACACATGAAGCAACTCCTACAAAAAATCGACCAACTGCTATCTCTCGTGCAGCCTCTTGTACTAGCACTCACTCAACTTCTCCCTAAAATAACTAAATCATGAGTTCTGGACCTGCTAGACTCAACATTTGCACTTGGAACTGTAGAGGAGTCTACGGGAAATTTCACGAGCTCGATCTCTTCTTGAAAGCTAACGACATTGATGTCATATTGCTTACCGAAACAAAATTGTCTCCCCATATCAATTTCTTCATTCCTGGATATAAGTTTACTCGGGCCGATCATCCCTCCAATCAAAGGAAAGATGGTTCTGCCATATATATTAAAGCTTCATTAACTCACAACGATTTACCACTCATAAAAGAAAACAATTATCAAATATCCCGCATTAATATTTCCATAATTGGTCGTAACTACACTGTTGCTGCATTCTACTCGGCAACTGAAAATATTGTGAGAGAATCTGATTTTCAGACGATAATTCAAAATATGGGACCAAATTTCATTATTGGCGGCGACCTTAATGCCAAGCACCCAAGATGGGGGTCAACAACGTCAAATCCTCGAGGACTGAGTCTGATCAACCTGATTCATGCTCGTAATATTGAAGTTATATTCCCATCGGAGGCCACACACTACCCCGACAACCCTGCGCACTCCCCGGACATTCTTGATTTTTTTCCTCTCAAAGAATGTTTATTCTAACTCTTCGCATCCTGAAGTCCTACATGATTTGAGTTCAGACCACCTTCCAGTTCTACTGAAAATACAAGCTTCACCCTCAACTAGATCGCATAGTGACCGAATCCAAACAAATAAAATTGACTGGGAAAAATACAAAGGCCTCCTCTCAGTTGCAACAGACACACAAATCCCACTGAAAACTCCAAAAGATGTGGAAATAGCGACTGCCAACTTGACAAGGATGATTCAGTTTGCTGCAACAGAGGCCTCCCAACAACCAATCACCAGCACCGCACATCGGCATAAGCCATCGCCCCCTCACATTGTCCAGCTCCTTCAGGTCAAAAGATCAGCTAAACGTCTGTGGGACCTCACCCGTTACCCCGCACATAAAACTGCACTAAACCGAGCTACGAAGGATTTAAATGAAGCTCTCATTAAGGAAAAACAAGAAATAAACAAAAGAGACCGTTGGATAGTAGTGATGGATCATTATGGCGAAAAACGAAGCAACTCACTAAAGAACGTCCTGACATCCCTCCTCTCAAGTCGAACCAGCGTTGGTACTCCACACCGATGGAAAAGGTTGAACTTTTCTCGACAATCTTGGAAAAACAGTTCACCCCTAATCCACAACCAAGCCCAATTGAAGATGATGTACAAGAGTCATCAACATCCCCTCTACAGCTGAGTCCCTTTTATGACTTCTTCCGACCTGCACAAGTAAAAAATGTCATTCGTCGCTCTGCACGTAGGAAGGCCCCTGGAAACGATAATATAACTCGTCCCTTGCTAATCCACATACCTCGAAAGACATTAGTATTAGTCACCCAAATCTTCAATGCCTGTCTCAGACTAGGCTATATACCCTCTAAATGGAAACATGCCATCGTCATTCTTATCCACAAGCCAAACAAACCCTCCAACGACCCCCATAAGCCTTCTCCCTTCTTTCCAAGATTTTCGAGAGATTACTCCTTCCCAAATTGGTCCACCAACTCGAACCTCTGATACCAGCTACGCAATTTGGCTTCCGGAACGCCCACTCCTGCATACATCAACTACATCGTGTGGTTGACAAGATATTGGACTCCTTCGAAGGAAAAGAAACCTGCATTGGACTATTTGCTGACACTGAAAAAGCATTCGATCGGGTCTGGCATTCTGGACTGCTCTACAAGCTTAAAACTGCTCTCCCTGACACGTATTACCGTGTTCTACTATCTTACTTGACAAACCGCACTTTCACTGTTAAATACCGTGAGGCCATATCCCGTGCGCGGCATATTCGTGCAGGCGTTCCCCAGGGTAGTGTGCTGGGCCCGCTATTATACCTAGTGTATGCTGGTGACATACCTACCTCCCCGGCAATGACCACTGCTCAATTTGCCGATGACACAGCATTCCTCTGCAGCTCGCCCAGAGCGGGACTAGAAATTGAGGAGCTTACTTTTGACCTGAACGACTGGGCTACAAGCTGGAAAATGAAGTTAAACCCCCAAAAGTCCTGCACCGTGATATTCACCTACCTCCGTACAAACGACGAACCGGAATTGAGCATTGGCGGCGAAGTCATTCCCTCTGAAACTAAGGTCCGTTACCTGGGTCTAGAATTGGACAAACGTTTGACTTTCGACTCACACATTACATCCATCCTCAAAAGATGCCGACACCGTCTCAAGACACTCAAGCCGCTTCTAGGGTCCCTATCCCCACTACCTCTTGCTACAAAGCGCTTGATATACCTCACGCTCATTAGACCCATTTGGGAATACGGAAGCCAGATATGGGGGGGGGGGGTGCGTCCAATTCACAGGTAAAACGAGTCCAAACTTTTCAAAACCGTGCCCTAAGGATCATCACCAACGCGCCGTGGTATATCAGAAACGCCAACCTTCACAAGGACGTTAAAATCCCAACAGTACAGGAAACCCTGCAGGCCTCTTATTCCCGTTTCCACCAACGACTCCACAACCATCCAAACAAAAAAATGACAATACGGTCCCCCTCCACAACACCTGGACGGAGCGAATCACGAGACGTTCTTGGTGTTTTTTTTGTTTTTTTCTGTAACTGGAAAGATACAGGTTCCACCAGTGGCTGAACAACACCTATCGGGGCCCGGGGTTTTAAAATCTCCAGGAGGTCCTTTAAGGTTAGGTCGACAATGTCCGATAAAACGTTGCCAAGGGTTTAAACGATTTTGTATTCAAAATATAGTAAATTCGGATTGGGGGTTAAGCTCTTAAGCTCAGCTTAGTGTTAACCGAAACTTTAAACCCTTGTGGTCGACCTTAGTCTCTATAATTAAACTAGGAATATGCTTTGTAGCATCGTTGAAGTACATATTTTTCTCAATTTTAGCCACGAAATTGCCTCCTAAAATTGCGTATGTGCGTTTCCTCTATTTTATACACAAATTAGCCAATTTTCTCATTTTTAGCTGCGAATCGGCGCTTTTTATAAGCTCTTAGCCGTGAAGTTGCACCAATTCGTATTTTTCTCTATTCAATACCCGCGAATTAGCGCTTTTTCTCATAATTTTATTCCCAAGTTACCCCAGGAATCACCGAGTTGGCGTTCTATCAATATCAGCCGTGAATTTGCGTTTTTCCCCCAATTTTTTGCAGCGATTTAGCACATTTTCTCATTTTTAGGTGTGAATCGGTGCTTATTATAAACTCCTAGCCGTGAATTAGTAATGAATTTGCACACGCAAACTAGAGGTAGCGTTTGAGTGCTCTGTCCAAATTTTATCCACAAATTAGCGTTTTTCTCCATTTAAAACGCCAATTCGTTTTTTTTTCTATACTTCAGCGTGAATTAGCGCTTTTTCTCAATTTTAGCCCTGAAGTTGCCCCCAAGAATCGGCGAGTTGGCGTTTTTTCATTTTCAGTTGTCATTTAGAGTTTTTAGCAGTAAATTAGCTCTTTTTCTAAATTTTAGCCCCAATGTTGCCCCGAGAATCCATGAATTGGCGTTTCTCCTTTTTTGGAGGAATTGCTTGTTTTTATGTAGCCAAACGTGGAATTGGTTCTCAAAATTGCCAAAACAGCAAGAGAGGGTCCTCCGCGCCGAATCCACGAAACGTGTGAAATTGCTTTCTTGAAACCCGCGAAATATGACTTAATGAGTCAGCCCCGAAAATTTGGATTTTGAGGGAGTCAATCCTTCAAAATTAATTTTTCCAAAGGCCAAATCTCTGAAATTTGGGCTTAAAGAGGTGACAGCTGTCAATTCTAGTCATCTAACCAAGACAATTCCAGTCAAGACCAGAGTGAAGAGGAATTCGACTCCGGAATCAATAGTTTCGTCCTCCTGGTTGGCCTTTTTTGGGTGATTAAACCCCGAGAATTTGGTTCTTTGGGATCAAAATCAACGAAATTTGAGCTTTGAAAGGGCTAACCCCACTCAATGGACATTTTGGTTCAGAGGGGAAAGTAGAAACAATTCATGGTATAATCTTGCTCTCCTCTCCTCAAGTTTCTGCTCTGAATAGTGTGAATCGCCATTTTATGGTCGATGTATAGCCGATTTAGCTTGTAACACATCGTTTATGTCTAATAAAACTGTGTCGTTAGGCCTCAGGACCCAGGAACATTAGCCCAGGAAAATTAACCCAGAAACAACAAGAGAATTTCATGAAAAGTAATTAAATTTGGTGAAGATACTGTAATTTTGGCCTCAATAATTTGGGGGGGGGGATTTGAACTGCTGTGAACTACTCTCATTTGCTCCCCCCCCCCCCCAATTGAATTTTCAGCTACAAAAATCCGCAAAATTATTATTTGTAAGCGAGCCAAACCCGCAAAAAAGCGTGTTTTTTTTCGCCTTTAAAGCGAGTGTTAACCCGAAAAAATGTTTTTTTTTTAGTGAGCCAGACATTTTTCGCGCACCGTTTGACACACAAAACAATAAATCGTTTCGAAAATTATTGATCACCCGACATCTCATCGCTCAAAGCGTGCGAGAGCCTGTAATAACAAGAAAAGAATGGAAAAGATTTTGAACGGCCTACAGAGAGAGAGAGCTGTCGCTAAGCGCATTAATTCCTTTCCATCTCTCTCTCTCCTGCTGGATATACAAATAGAGCCGTACGAGTATACTTAATTGTGGAGATCACGCGAGAATTGTACCTATAGGCCGCGACCACTGATTCTATACATTAATATTTAAAGGACCTATGATGGTGCGGTGTTGAATCTCCAGGCGGGGAGTGAGGAGGGGGTCAAAAGACAAGAGAGAACTCCGTTTATAGGCTGATGTGATGAACGGGAATTTTATTTTTTATTCATTCAAGTTTGATTTTTGTTTTTTAGCTCCTTAAGCTTTTTTTTTTACTGTTAGCTACTTTGGTGAGATTCAAATCATAAGAATAGTATTTTGGTGTTAAAGTCGCCTTCGCCTCAAGTAGGAGAGAAATACAAGGACCCTCGCCTATTCATCTGCGTCCTGAGTGACTCTATAATTCATATTAAAACATAATTAACTCATGATTCAAACATAAAAAACAATTTTTCAGTCTCGCCTCTTGCTCAAAAAAAAAAAAATAATCTCAAGCTAGCGGCTTCCTACCTTTTTTCAGCTCCCCTTCCCCACAAGTTCTTAGTTTATCGAGTCCTTTAATTAAAAGTGTGATTTAATTTATTTTAATCCCCTGAAAGTGATAAGTTTTCATCGTTGGGAAAGCTCGGAGTCACAATGATGTATCTCTCAAGTGCAACAAATCCATTGCACCGTTTGACGGGGTGGAAACAACATTTTGGGTTAAAATCAATCTACTGTTACTACAATACAAGCTCGTTAAAGCTAAAAAAAAAAAAAAAAAATCCCCCCCCCCCTACCGCGAAGCTCCAACACCCCGCTATCCAGCACTACCCCACACTCACATTCTCTCTTTCTCCTTGCTGTTTACTAAATGCTAAGGCGGTAAAGCACACGGGAGCGAAGATATCATCTCGAAGGCTCCGGGGGTTTTTAAGAAAGGCCTTTCAGAGGATTCTCCCCTCCCCCCTCGTTGCCCCTTGCAAACAACTACCTTTAACAATTTATGTCCACCTTTTTCTATCTCATTATAAACTAGAGCTGGGAAAGGGTTTGAAGGAGTTGAAAAGGGGGAGAGGGAGGGCGACGCGGCCTTCCCATGTTCAAATATATGTGCTACTCCAGTAAAGTTCTTTGCATTAGTGTTTTTTTTATTCCTTTTTTTTTTTTTTTTTTTTACGGAGGTGAAGAGATTTTTTGTCTTGTTTCTCTCCACGGTGCTTATCTTTCTTTCATTCTGGTGTCCCTACAACCAGATTTACATTGCAAGAGAAAGGACAGCGAGAACTTTAATTGGTATTGCCTCTGCATTTAGCGCGAAATAAGCAGAGTTGTCACCTTTTTCAGGTCCCCCCCCCCACCCGCCCAACACCTTTCCATTTATCCATCCCTCCAACTTGCGATATTATCAATTGGCTTTATAGAGAAGGTCATGCGGATGAGGAGCCTGCCAACATTCGGCATGTTGGGAGTGGGGTGATAATGGCCAAACCGTCAATTTTAGCCCTTCAAACTGGCTGCATGATTTGGAATTTCCACTCCAAAGATTCAAGAAATAGCCGCGAAAATGCTTCCGCGAGGCTAATGGCATTTTCCAGGTCTGGAGCCCCGTCATTCCGAGAAGACGGATGGAAATACTCGGCTTCAAAGCTGAATTTTATGCAAATAGAAAACTCCGTAACATAGGATCAGTAAAGAGCAAGTTTTGAGCTAAATAGCTGCGGATCTGCTTTTTTTCGGGAATGAAATGCTTCAAAATTTCCATTTCCGATGGATTAACTACGAAATTGTAAAGGAACAGTTATAGGACGTGATTATTGGCGATTCCAAAATGCACATAGCGGAACTATACAGAGTTATACGGAACGCGGAACTAGTTCATCTTAGCTCCGCTAAGCGCGGTTTGGAATCGCCAATACCGGCCGTTTAATAACTTTGCAGAGTGGTCAGCCAATAGCTGCGGAATTGCAAGTTTCGGGGCTAAATAATCGCAAAATTGCTAGTTTTGGGCCTTTTTGCCCTGCGAAATTTCAAGCTTCTGAGCATGTTTTGTGTGGGCTCCATCACATTGAAAGAAAGTTGTCCTCGACAGAGCTCAAATCCTGACGAATAGCTACGACATTTCAACCTTTGAAGCAAAATATCGAATTAGCATATTTTTTGAGTTTTAGCCGCGTCTTTTTTCTCCAGAACTATACTATGTTAGCGCTTTTTAACGTGAATACGTTTTACGGGAGTATAGGGACCAATTCGGCAGAAGTGGCAAAATGGGTCTCACAGCGCGTGCGCCGAATAGTGTGGGTTGTGCTGGTTGGAGGGTATTGGGGTGGGAATGAGGAAGATTCCAATCAGCAATCAGTAGCGTACAGAGATATTGGCGAGGGGTGCGGACTTGTCTGGTGGCTCAAATTTTAGAAAATTCGCGCCTTCTTGAGGAAAATTAGTAGCTAAAATGAATAAAATACACCGTCTCCTGTTTTGTTAGGTCCTTAAGCGCACTAATGTGCTGATCGTCAATGTGCAACTTACGAAAGCGGAAAAAATAGGGAAAAAAACGTTAATATTCGTGGCTAAAACTGCGAGAAAGTGCTGATTCGTGGTCTAAAATACAAAAAATTAGAGAAAACATTAGAGAAAATTAGAGCTCAAATTGTGAAAAAGTGATAATTCGCTGCTAAAAATGAGGAAAAAAGTTAAACAAGAAAACGTAAATTCATGGCACAATCGAGAAAATTCGCGAATTCACGGGCTAAAATCGCTACTGCGCCGCTAAAATAGAGAATAAGCGGTAGTCCGCGTCTAAACTTGAGGAAAATTCCAACTTGAACACTCTTTTTCGCTCCTTCCGAAGACAAATTTGTGGCAAAAATTGAGAAAAATGGCAAATTCAGGGGCGTACCCAGAAACGTTTTCCGGAAGCGGCGATTCCAGCAGTCCACAGCCTACTCAGGACCGGCGGCGGGGGACGGGTGTTGTAATGAAAGCCCCTCGTATTGCTTGAACTCCGCAAAAACTTGGCTAAAAACGGCCTCCCGAAGGGGCAGATCCACCTATCCCCTTCCCCCTATAAGTTAAAAAACACCGCTGATTCACGGCTAGAACTGAGAAGTAGCGCTAATCTATTGCTAAAAGTAAAACAATATTGCTAATGCGGTGCTAAAATGTACAAAAATGCCAATATGCGACTTGAAAAAATTAAAGTTAGGAGAAAGGTCAATTTTCCAGCCTAAATTGTTAATTAAAAAGCTAATTCGCTACTAAAAATGGAAAAGCCGCCAATTTGCAGCTAAAAGTACAGAAAACACCAATTCGTGGTTAAAAAAATTCCTAATTCACGGACTAGAAACGCTTCTACGCTGCTAAAATTAAGAAAAAGCGCTTACTCACGGGAAAAATTGAGGAAATTCACTAATTCGCGGCCAAAATTGTGAATAATTCCATTTTGCATCAAAAATTGCAAATACGTCCATTCGCGGCTTCTGAAGGCGATTATGAGGTTAAAATTGAGAAACAGCGCCAATTTATATACAGGTAAAAAACAGCTGATTTACGGCTGAGGAAAATCGGTAATTTATAGCGCATAGTGAACGAAAAAATGCGATTCGTGGCAGAGGACAAAACCTGCTATTTTGCGGCTAATATTGAGGAAAATACGTAAGAAAAACTTTATTTTCACATCAAACTAAGAACAGTGGTAATTCTCTGCTAAAATATAGACAAAGTTGCTAATATGCTGCTGTAGTGAAGAAAACTCAACTTGGGCGGACCGCCCCGGGCCCCAACAGGTGCCGGTCGGCCAGTGATCCCAACTCAAAAGTCAAAACTCGGAGATCAACTGCCACTTTATTGCCAGCCAAAAAATGTATTCATGCTAAACTTCGGGTCTGTGGACCTAAGGACTTTTTCTCAATTTTAGTCTGAAATTGTGCCCAGAAACCGCGAACTATCGTTTTTCGTCAATATTTAAGCAGTTATAATAGCCACCAGGGATCGCGTATTGGCTCTTTTTATTAATTATAACTGGGAAATACATTCAGAAACCGAGATGGGCTTGGATGCAAGTTTTCCGGATTAACTAACTTGTGACGGGCCACTTTTTGTGCGCCCCCCCCCCCCATTACCCAGACAAAAACTCCAGATCCACTGGAATCACAGAGAGAACACATTTAACAGTTCATCTGATTTACAATCATATCGATAGGGCGTATCGATTTGAGCCGTGCGGATGCGGTATTTATGAGTCTCTCGAGCGTTTGATCAATACGTATTGTAGAAGTAGATGTCCCCGCAGTTATAACGCACCAAAAAAGGGGCGTCGGCCACCCTCGAATGGAGCGCCAAAATGAGTGTTGAGCGATGCCGTTGATGCGGTCCAGTGTGGTCCTCCACACTCCACTCAAAAAACAATCGAAAACTTGCAATTTCACGGATATCTAGCCCCGAAATTTCTGAATTCAATGATATTTAGATCCCGAAACTTGCAATTTCGCCAAAAACTTGTATTTTCACCATCATAATAGACCCGACATTGGCAATGCCAGGGGCAAACTCATAAATATTTATAGATCTAAATAATGCAATTACACTGCTGTTCGTAACAGGCCAATTCACAAATATTCAGATCCGAAACTTACAATTTCACGAAAAAAAAAACATAAACAAACGATTTGGATAATATTCAACTAACGTACAACTTCCAATTTAGCGGATATTCAGCCCTAAAATGCTGAAATTTTGGGACAATATTGTATTCATCAAGACTTCCCCGGATTCCGCGGTAAAAAAAAAAAAAAAAAAATCCTCAAACTTGTATTTTCGCACATGAAGGCCCAAAAATGGAAATTTCATGAATGTTTAGACAAAAAATTTGCAATTTTGCAGATTTTGAGCTCATGATGCGATGTTATTGTTAATTCTGTGAAATTGCAAGTTTCGGGTCGTTATACTTACGCGAACTCCGGGTGCTGCCGTGTCCAGTGCACCTGGGTTCCACGTTTTTTTTTTTGTTTTTTTTTTTTTACAAGTATACGAAACTGTCAAATCAAGACCATGAAATCGCAATTTTTACAATACTCGGATAAGAAAGTTGCAATTCCTCAGATATTCTGCAACGGATGGCGTGATTTCGCGAAGGCGCAGATCCAGAGTTTGCTCAAGGAGGGGGCCATGACCTCCCATCCTGTACCACCGCAGTTTTGAACGCGACCAACGCGAAAATCTGCGCGTTCAATCTTGCTCCCGCCCTTATCTTTTGACCTCTTTGGCAGATTTTCTAGTGGTGAATGCCCATGGGTCTCATAAACCATATCCAGTTCAAATAGAAACACTTTGAAAACATAAAAGTTCAGCCTAAAAACCGTCCCAGGGCAATTTCTGGCAAAAACGACCAAAAATGCGAATAGCCTCTTGTTCGAATGGGTGCGAATAGCCTCTTGATTGGCAATTTTATTCGGCGCAGCAAGTTACATCAGGCGTGTCATGAATACCGTCATTTAAACCGCGCAAATGCACATTTACATGGCGCAAATGCAGTATTGACGATTTTCGGACGCAACCCGTCAGTTTTGACATTTTTGTGTGGTGCAAATAGTCCGTCAAACTATTTTTAAGGTTGCGAATGGTCATGTTTGCCATTTCCAAGGGGCAAATTGTCTGTTTATTTATTATAACAAGAGAACATTAGCCTGTGCGATATTTTCAAGGCTAGAATAGTCAGTTTTGCCTTTTTTTCAGCAGGCATTGCATGTTTAGCCATTTTCCACGCATGAATGGCCAGTTTTGCCCGTATTTGGGGTTGGAATCACCTGCTCAGGCATTTTAGGGCGCAAATTTAGGGGCTCGTAAAGTCAGTTTCGTCATTTTTAGAGCATGAATCGCCAGTCAGTTTAGCCATTTTCAAGGCGCGAATCGCCATTTTTCCGGCCATGAAAATAGTCACGTCAAGCCAAAAGCAATGAAAGGTCAATTTGGCCATTCGTTGCTCGAGAAATGCTCGATTTTGCACTTTTCAAGCCTGGAATCATCTGTTTAGGCATTGTCTGGGTGCGAATAGTCAGTTTAGCCGTTTTTGGAACGTTTGTATGGCACGTCAAGCCAGAGACGCGAATGATCAGTATTGGCCATTTTTTGGTGCGCGAATTGCCAGTTTTGCCATTTTCAGCGTCAGCTTAGCCATTTTTAGGGCGGTCGAAGCCCGTTTGGCTATTTTTTAGAGCGGGAATTTACGGATTGGCAATTTTTAGGGCACGAATATAGTCAGTTCAGCCATTTGCTAGTCGCTATTCGTCAGTTTAACCACTTTGGGGTGCGATTGCAGTCAGTTTAGCTGTTTCTATGGTGGGAATAGCAGTAGTTTGGCTATTTTAAAGCTGTTAATGGCTGTCAAGTCATTTCTAGTAGAGCGAAACACAATTTTCCAAGCCCTTCCTATATTAGCAAGTCTGATCGGCGGCTGAATATTTTTATTTTGGGGTTTCTCTACACAGGCAAACCAAAAATAGAGACAAAATTTTCGTTTTGTCACCGTTCGCTCTACTAGAGACCCTGGAGTCAATAGAATCGGCTGATACCGACGACCATGACATGAAATATTCATTTCTGGACCCTTTAAAGAACAGTATTTTTCTGTTAAAAACGCTTCGGGGGGGACTTATACATCACCCTAAGATTTTGGGAGGTGCTTTTGATTTTGTTTATGCGAAAGTGACCTCACGACTTCAAAGGGGGAGGCCATGGCCCCTGTGGCCCCTCCCTTGGATCCGCCACTGATTTCGCGGCTATTCGTCAACCTTCGCGGGCGCTATTACAACCGGCTATATAGGCTATGGTCTCCGCGTTCGCTACTTAAAAATGCCCACGAAACTTTTCTTACTATTTCGCCCAAGTATAAAGGCCAAAAACTTGCTGTTTCACTTGCAACTTGCCATGCAAGAGAGGGGGGGGGGATGGAATTTTTCAGTTTCCAAGCGGTCTTTGCCTGTTTATTGCAAACATTGGCGGTATCTCCACGAAAGATCGCAAGTTTTACCAAAAAGAAATCGGTTTCTCGTGCGAAATTTGAAGAATTTGTTATTTTTAAAAGGCAAAATGTTCGCAGTTTTAATGTTAATTAGCTAGTTTGTAGGGAAAAATTGACGATTGTCCGAGTATAGCTCTCAGTTTCGAAGATTGTCCCGATCTGGATACGCCATCGTACGTTTGTATTACGGACTAGTACACAAAAGAAAAAGTGTTTTTCTTAATTCTACCCGAAAGCCGTCATTCAACTCATAGAACTTCCTTAATTCCACGAAATCGGGACTTTGTCCCCAAATATAATACTTAAAAGTTGCAGAAACTCCTAGCTTTTCCCCACAAACTTTTTAAAAAATTGTTGTCTCAAAAACTGGTAATTTTGAACCCAGAAACTGGAAGGTCACATTGCCCCCCCCCCCTATATCCAATCTGTGCGACTGTGGCTCTAAAACGAGTGTAAAACCCCACAAAACAGAATTTCGTCCTTCATTACGCTGACAATTTCGCTCTCAGAAACGAATCTTTTTGAAGTGAAACTTGGAATGTGAATTGTCCCAGTCACTTCACGATCGATTTTCGGATCCTTACGATCAGATTGTCCTGTTTTGGGAGTTTTTAAATCAAATTGGCCAGAATCATTATGTTTTCTTTGGCCATACTTTACGGGCTATGAATTGTTCATTTTGGGCGGATTGAATTGTCGAAAACGCCACCCTTTTGAATGATTCGAGTTACTGTCATAATAAAAAATCTCACACACCAAGGTATCCCCCATCGCTAAAAATTCAGTTTCCTCATCAACTGTTTGTCTTCACCCCGCCCTTTTTTTTTCTTTCTGTATTCTTGCCGTCACGATGAAGATGAAGAGGGGAAAAAGGCGGCCTCTTGTCTATACAGTTTATGTGTACACTCTTGTTTTTGTATTGATCGAAGCTTCGCGCAGCCGCTTGCCGCCTCCGGTGCGGGCCCTTCTCGGTTATAAAAAAAAAAAAAAAAAAAAAGAAAAAAAAAACCCACCCGCTACCGCCTCTTTTAACGGTCTTCACACATCTATATTCGTGTCCATCCTCGCCATCCTTCCTGTGAGCTTTATGAAGAGTTTTAGGGTTGTGATGGTGGGAGGGGGGGTTAAATGTTTGCTTTCACATTTTTACAATCTTTAACTTGATCTATAGCAATACAGGGCAATCGAGGAGTTTATATATAATTTTCTCTGGAAAAAATAAGAAAGATAACAGAGAAAATAGGTACACAAAGAAGGGTTGGTATATTTGTAGGAAAGAAAGCAGACTGGAAGGGTTGAGGGAGAAAGTAAACAAGGGAAGACAAATTTACAGTGTAAGCGGGTTAGACTTGTGCTAATGGTGTTACATAGTAACTGGCACGCACACTGCAAAGCACCCCCCCCCCCGGGCTCCACCCCATAACATCACTTTTCTTTTTCTATTTTTTTTTTTTTAGGCTTCAGCTCATCATGCGATCGAACTTCCTAGCCCCCGAAATCCCCCTCACTATTATCTACCTGAGCTATCAACCACATACAAATTTATTATAAACAAAAAATGTCCAAATGGTGTACCTACTAAAGTTTGTTTCTTTGTTCTCTAAGCGAAAATGGGGGGGGGGGGGTTGAAAAAAAGAGGATTGACGTTTATGTTTGGGGGGATTCTTTCTCCCCTACCCCACTTTTTTTTTTTTTTTTTTCCTGTTCTCACAAGGGACAAATCCCGACACCCAAGATGGCTACCATCTTCCAACCCGAGGGGACCCAACGACGATGAAGTCAATGGATGGGAGGATACGGGGTGGGGGTGAGTGAAAAAGGGTCATTACCAGTAATGGAGGGCACTTTCATTTCCTCCGAAAAGGCCACCCCTTTTCCCTTCACCTTATAATACAAGGGGGCTGCAAAGAATCACAATTAAATACCGAAATATCGACTTGAAAAGGGAGAAGCGCGCGCACTTTAATCCCCCCCCCCTCTTGTTCAACAATTCCATGCCTTATACGAAAGGGCTTATCTTCTTGAAACATGTAAGAAAAAAAAAAAAAAAAAACTGGTTTTACTTAATTGAAAAATTACACTCCAAGATGTAATATCCATTCGAATGTTATTTTAAAAAATTGATTTTTTCTGTTTCAGGCTTTGAACGGTTTTTTATTAATCCTTACGTGCGAAGGAGAAGTTTTTTTTGCAACGCACACTATTGAAAACTACCTCGGTTTCCATCAGGTAAGCCTCTCTCTCATTCTCTCTCGTATAGCAATTGAAGAAGAGAGAGAGAAAAAAAAAAAAAAAAATGAAAGAAACCCCTTCTGATGGAGTAATTAAATAATTTATGAGCCTCATCCGGTCCATGTCGTGCTACTTGTTGCCTCCTTAAACTGAAAGAATCTCGTGACGTTCCTTCAATAGAAACCCCTCTCCTACACCACCATTCCGAAATATTTATTTTATTTATAATTCCGTATTTCTTTGATGACGATCTTAAAAGGGGGAGTAGTGTTTCCTCGATCCCCCCTCCATTCTTACCTCGCCTACTCGGCGTTACGTATTTCTGCACCAATCCTGGTATTTCAATGTCTCATTTAAATTAGTGATGCACGAGACCGAGACGAGACCATCATTTCTGGAGCGAGACCGAGACCGAGACCAAGTTTTCTGGTCTCGAGCCGAGACTGGTCTCGGTCTCAGAATTAAAAGAATGGAAAAATGATGGCTCATTTATGAGTACAGAACATTTTAACAATGAAATGACCTCGTTTCATGCCGAGACGGATATTTGTGTTGTGGGCCTCCGGGCTGTGGTGGATCCAAGGGGTGGACATATCCCCCCCCCCCCAACGCACAAAATGACATAAAATAATGGGGAAAAATTTACTTTTTGTAAAATTATCATACGAAACACGCACATTTCTTCTTCTTTCACGAATTATACATGATGGTTCAGGGGCGTAGCCAGCCCATGATCAAGGGGTGGGCAGCCAGCCAGGCAGGCACACGGATTCAGAGTTTTTCGGAGGGAGGGGGAAGCGCACGCCTTGAGAAAAAGTGCTCGTTCGCGGATGAAATCCATGAAAAGGACAATTTCCGGCTAGTACTGAGCGAAAACACCCATTCACGGCTAGAATTGAGAAATAGCGCTGATTCACGTTGAACTTGAGAAATAAATCTGCTCCATTATTCGCGGTTGAAATTGAGAAAACACGCCAATTTGCGGTTTCGCGATCCAAAGTCCGGGCCGAAATTAAGGAAATGCGCTAACTCATGGTTTAACAGTGCTCTTTTCACGGCTAAAATTGACAAATTATATTGCGCGTTCAATGTAGAATTGAGGAAAATCGCTCATTTGCGGCTAAAATTGAGGAAAAATGCCAATTCACGGTTAAAATCAAGAAATGGAGCTCATTCACGCAGGTAAAATTGAGAGAAGGCACGAGTTTGTGGTTTCTCAAACCAACATCTCGGTGAACATTGCGAAAAAGTGATAATTGACTGTTTTTATACATTTATATAGCAAGTTTGCGGGTACAATCGAGAAAGAGGGCGACTTATCGCACACATTTTTGAAAAAGTTCTTATATTCGGCTAAAAATTAAGGCACGTTGAGGAAAACACCTATTTTAAGGTTCGAGATGCAACGTCCGGATCAAAATTAATGAAATTCGTTGACATGAGTATTATGTGGACTTTTTCACTGCTGAAATTAGAAGGGGGGGGGGGGAAATGCTTAAGGCAGAATTGAGAATAAAGCACGAATTTGCGGTAAAATGAATTAGCGAAATTGTCACAGTTTTTTGTTGATTATAGTGTAATTTTCGTGGCTAAAGTTGAGAAATAGCGTTCATTCACAGATTAAATTGATGAAAAACTGTTCTTTTGTGGCTGAAATTGAAAGAACGCACCTACTCGCGGTTTATAGGCGATGCCCAGTGCTGGCCGTAATTAGAATAGTAAATCAAATTGCGTTATTTCACGATTTTTTGAGACCTTTATACGGTTAAGATGAAGATATAAGCGTGTACAGTTCGAGGTAGAATTGAGAAAAAGCACTCAGTTTCACCTAAAATCAAAGAAAAACGTCAATTCGGCGCAACTCTGTGCAACTCCTCTTGAGGAAAAGCTGGATCCTCCACGCCTGTGGACAGATTCACTGGCAAAAATAACAGATGAACCATTGCCCTTTTTCAGGCTTCTAACAGGATCTGGAGGTTTGAATCGCGTCAATTCACGGTCATCAGAGACTAAATTTGCCCAGAAACGGCCACTATCCGTCAAAAAATAAATATCTGCTGGAAACCTGTCGTTTTGTAGCCTTCTATTTCGGATTTTATGTCGAAAAATTGAAACTTCTCTCCCTCCAACCCCGGAAAGTGATACTTTTGGAGCTAATCTTCAAATTTTAGACGTGAGATATGGAAAACAGAGCTGGCAGTTTCTCTCCCACCATAATTCTCCGAACCCAAACTCACAAAATTGCTCGTCGAACCTTGCGAAAATGGGATTTTAGTGCGAAAAATCAGCAAAATAGTCACTGCGAGATATTGTGTGATTATTTTATTAGTTTGAAATATTGAGTGGACTAATGAGCAAGTGTTGGCGTTTCTTGATGTTTATGAAGGTCTCCCAGTAATTTGGGACCCGAAAAATCCCTGTCATAAAAATAATCGTTTTTTGACGGTTTGAAGATAGTAGTTAACAGTCTTCAAATGAAACATACACGCCCCAACAACGAAAATTTCCTGTTGGTCCATCTTTGTTCTCTTTTTAACGAACTCGAACTAATTGAACTTTGACTCACTCTAGATGTTCGCCAGGTTATTCGCGCGAGCTAGTAGGCGAGTGTGTAACAGGCCCACTCGTGACTCGCCTCGCCATTCGACTCGTCACTCGCACGAATGAGAAACCGCTACCACGAGTGACGAGGCGAATGGCGAGACGAAAAACGAATGACGAGGCTAATAGCGAGTTCGAATGTGTAAACGCAGCGTAAGATCATTCTTAAAGAAGTGTTTAAGCAGATGTTCATCGAGCGTGAAGACCTACTTTACACACGCCGTGTGGTAAAGAGCTCACTCTTTACCACACGGGGTGTGTAAAGTGGGTCTTTAAGCACGATGAGCGATGGGGGAAGGGTGAGTGGAACCGTGGAAACAATATCCCATTTTGTTATTTTATTTATTTATTTATTTATTTTCAACTAACATTGCCAGTTGAAGCATGAAAAGGAGGGTCTGATGTATGAGGGGGGAGGATTGTGCACCTCTGCCTCGTCATGTCTGGGAAGGGAACTCTTGCTGTGATGCCTTCGAACGTATCGACTACGACTTGACCGCTGCCAACAATTCCGACATAAATACATTTTGGTTTTATTCGTATAAAACTCGATTTTAGCCTCCGCCGGGACCTCTCGTGCGGATGTTTGTAATAGCCGACGTGCAAATTCCTCTCATTGGCTCTGATTTCCTTTCTCATTTCTCCCTTCTTCCTGACTGCCGCGCAATACCAGACTTATTGACTCCATCGCGGGTCTTTCAGCACCTTGTACTTCGACCTGGAACTCTCAACCAGTGGCGGATCCAAGGGAGGGGCTCCCTTGGAGTCGCTAGGTCACTTGCGCAAAAAACATCGTCAAAACCCCCTCCCAAATACTAACTAGAGATTATCACCTTTTCAAATTTTAGAGTCAAAGGTTCTGGTCTGAGGCAGACGCGATTTATAAGTCCCCGAACCATGTTTAACCGAGAAATAAAACCCCTTAAACGGTCCAGGAATGAATGTTTCACGTGGTGGTCGTTGATATCAGCCGCGGTTTTATCGACTCCAGGGTCACTAGTACGAGTGATTGGTAACAAAAACAGCAATGTGGTTGCCACGGAGTCTTAAAAAGCTTAAACATTGGATCACTAGCAGCCCTGGGGCCCCTGAGTTGCCCAGAGAGGTCCACAAGCATCGAGATTCATCCTTGGCCTTCAGGCTTGTCCGCGGGAAAGTTCGAGTGCAGGAAGTTAAAAACAGTGGGGTCACTGTGAGAACTCTTTCTTTGATATTCTTCTGATCGATAATTTGTCTCAATTTTCATTGCTTGGGAAATTCCCTGTTTCGCTCTAATAAAAATGACTTGACAGTCACGCAATGCCCACGGCAAACGGCTAAACTAAAGGTAGTAACACCCTAAAGTGGTAAAACTGACTATTAGCGCCTTGCAAATGGCAGATCTGACTAAATGTCTGGAAAAATTCTCGCTTTAAAAAAAGCTAAACGGATTGTAAGCACCCTAAACGTAGCTAGCCTGACGATTCTTGCAGCCCCTGAAAATGGCCAAACTGACAATTCGTGCTCCAAAAATGGGCAATAATGACCATTCGCGCCTCTGGCTTGACGGAACATATTCGTGTTCCAAATAAAACGGTTAAACAGACTATTCGCGCCCTGATAAAGCCTTAACAGATGATTTTCTTCCCCTGAAAAAGTGCAAAATAGACCATTTGCGTGCAAAGAATGGCCAAACTGACCATTCGTGCCTTTGGCTTGATGTGACTATTTACGCCCTAAAAATGGCAAAACTGACGATTCGAGCCTTGAAAATGCCTAAGTTGACTGGCGATTTGCGCTCTAAACATGGTGAAACTGACTTTACGTGCCACAAATTCGAGCCCTAAAATGCCTGAACAGGTTATTCCTGCCCTTAAAATGGCCAAACTGTCAATTCTCGCTTCAAAAATGGCGAAACTTACCATTCGGACCCTAAAATGCCAAAACTGATGATTTTTGCTCTGAAAATATCGCTGAGGCTAATATTCATTCATTATACATATAAATGACCTGACAATTTGCACCTTGGAAATGGCGAACTGACCATTCGCAACCTACAATGGCGGACTATTTCGGACAGAGTCCGTACTCTAGGACTAAAACGACGGATTTGTGCGCCCTGAAAACATCACACTGACTATTCTCGCCCGCTAGAAATGAACACACTGACAGTTTGCGCAGTAAAAATTGCCAAACTGGAGCTATCAACTATCACGCTCAAAAATTGGTTAAACTATGCGACTATGAATGGTTGAACTCACGATTGATGATTTGTGCTGTGAATTGCTTGATTGACTAATCACGACCCCAAAAAATTGCTAAACCGACAATTCGTGCCTGGGAAACTTACCATTCGTGCTTAATAAGTGACGAAATACTGAGCCTCCACGCTATTAAAATGGCTATACTGCATTTGTGCCATGTATACGGCTTAACTGACGCGATTCGTGCTATGTGAAATGGCCCAATAAGAGGTTTTTTTCTTTATGTGTCCCAGCAATTAATTAATTGCAAATAAGACGACCCTTGTCTTAGGACTTTTCAAGGGATTACTCCCCCCTCACCGCACCACCCTAGTCACCATGCAGTGAATTCGAGGGAGTGGGGAGGCTGAAAATAAAGAATTAAACTTTATTGAAGCTAAATACTTACCATTTTTACTTGTTTTGAGTTCCGAGAAAAAATTGCTCCCAGGGTGGGATTCGAACCCACGACCTCCTAGTTTCGCGCCAGGCGCTCTGCCACTGAGCTAGCCTGAGAGGCTCACGCTAAGAGCGAACCCCACCAGAGAGAAACTCCCTCTCGGAACTCAAACGCACGAATTCGCGTCAAAGCCTTACCACCAAATTCTTGTTAATCCTGATGAAATTCCCAAAACGGCCATCACGACGTCCTTCGGTCTTTTTGAATTTCCTTTCATGTCCTTTCGGTCTTCGTAATGCCGGCCAGACCTTCTAACGTTTCATCGACGAAGTTCTCCAAGGCCTTGATTTTTGTTACCACTACATCGATGATATTCTTATTTTCTCCCGCAACACCGACGAACATCGTTCCCATCTTTCGTACTGTCTTCCAACGTCTTTCTCAGCACGGTATTCTGGTTTACGCTAAAAAAAAATGTTCACTCGGATTGCCCTCAGTTATTTTTCTGGGCTACGAAGTTTTAAGTCTTGGCACTAAACCTCCCACGGATCGTATCACCACTAATCAGAGTTTTTGTCGACCTACTTCCGTCCAAAGCCTTCGTCGATTCCTCGGCAGGGTAAATTTTTATCGCCGTTTCATCCCCTCCGCGGCCAAATTCCAAGCCCCATTACACGATGCTTTAGTTGGAATTCGTGGAGAACAACAACTCACGTGGACTTCAGAATTGGACCAGGCCTTCATCGCCTGCAAAGAACAAATCTCGACCGCGGCTCACCCTCAGGCAGACGCCGAACTGGGTCTTTTCGCACTGACTCTTCACAAGTTGCTAATGTCGCTTCTCTCCAGCAAAAGATCGGTGGCAGCTGGCAACCACTTGTTTTTTTTTCTCACAAAAGCTTACGCCTCGTCAATTGGAATGGCCAGCGTTCTACCGAGAACTACACGCTGTATATTCTGCTATTCAGCACTTTCAGCACATCCTGAAGCTCATACTTTACGCATTGACGGTCCTTTTTTCCCTAAAGCGTTTACAATTTATCCTTTTTTCTCCTCCTCCTGTTACTTTTTAATCGGCGGTCAGAACTTGTTATCAACAGAAAATGGCACCATTAAAACTAGAAATAAAAAACATCGAAGAAGAGAAAACAGATAGATAGACGCTTCAAGGGCTCCTATTCTATTCTAACATTTTTCTTTTTCATAGATCCTCCGCCTGACGCAAGAATTTGCATGAATATACGGAAAATGACTGCAGTTCCGCCTAAATAACTAACTTAACTGAATTTCGGGCGTGTATTACCATAAAATAAGCGGGGAAATATAGTGCGCGCGTTGATGTGTTAAAACGATGGAACGGATGGGGAAGAGCTATTTCCTTAATTTCTATTCTTAAATGTAGACGCGAGGGAGGATATTTATGGTTGAATTATACTCCTGCCTTGCCCTGCCACACCAGTGCTTTCACTGATTTATGACATTCCTTGAGCTCAAGTTGTGCGGATGTCGATTCTCCATCGCAAAGAGAGGCGAGTAACTCCCTTTCTAGCTGACTTTCTGTAAATTTTTGACGATGCATTCGGGAAAAGCACGTTCCACCATCCTGACAGACCCTGTCTGCACTCCAACAGAAAGTCAGGACTGGAAATTTTCGTATAAAAATAACTATTATCTGTCACCTCGGCAGTTTCTTAAGATTGTACGATACGGGGATTTTTAATTTTCGATAAAAGTCAACTCCACCTTGACCATAAGGCGGCATTCATACTGTGGCGATGCGATATCGTTTCTACTTTCTACACCAGTCTGACACATTTCCACTTTGCCGGCCTTTGAGAAGTCAATACGCTCAGATTCGGTGTAAATAAATGGTGGCGGATTTTTTTTTTGACAAATCAAAAATCCCCGTTTCCCACAACTTGAAAAAGCTGTCGGGGCAACATAAAATTGTTAATTTATGACGAAATGGCTAATCCTGACAGAAAAAAGTGAGCTCTTCCCGAATCGGTTTTCAAAAGTTGCAGAAAGTCACCAGGGAACGCGATTACATCACATTTAGAATAGAAAAGTGATGTGAGGAGTATTTTCAAGATAATTAAGAAAACAAAACAGTTTTGGGGCACGTTGTTGGATGAGATGAAAAAAAACTGACTCTTATTGTTAAAGAAATTCGAAAAACTATATTTTATAAAAAAACAACGGTAACTTGGACTTGCACGCTTTTTTCTTCCAACCCGAATTGAAGGTAACGATTGATTTATGAGGTTACTCATACATAAATATATACATTGGTATGGCGTTGACCGCCACATCACTCCCCCCTTCGGGGAACGACGAAATCCGTTGTCGATCGGTTTCCCAGGAGAATTTTGAACGTTTTGGCAGAACGAGCCAACACCTTGTAGGGACCAGTATAAGGTCGCTGGAGACTGCTTTTTACTCCGTCCACACGTAAGAAAACGTGGGAGCATTTTCCCAGGTCAGTATTTTGAAAAGGGCGGATAGAGCCATGCCATGCCGTGCTGGTTGGTCGCAGTCGTGTAAATATGTCCATTACCTTGTGAAGTACTCTTGGCTGGTGGTTGTTGGCACGAAAGATGGTGTCTCGAAAAATTCTCCCGGCAGCCTGAGGTTGGTGCCATAAACAAGGTTGGCCGGAGTTGCCTTAATGTCTTCCTTGTATGTTGAGCGTAAACCAAGTAGAACAGCCGGAAGCTCGAGGGACCATGAACTCTCCTGTGTGTCCATTCGTCACATCAGAGCAGCCTTTAAAGTCCGGTGCTGTCGTCGTTCGATAAGACCATTTGCCTGCGGATGGTAAGCAGTTGTGTTTCGTAATTCTATGCCAAGCGCAGAAGTGACATCGCGAAACAAAGAGGACTAGAAATTTCTGCCCTGATCAGTCACCAAGCTGACCGGAGAGCCGAAGCGAGCGACCCATCCCTCAAAAAAGGTGCGAGCGACAGTAGAGGCTGTCTGGTCCGGCATCGGAAGTGCTTCAAACCATCGGGTGTATCGATCGACGCAGGTTAGAAGGTACACTTAGCCTCTTGATGGCGGAAGCGGCCCAACGATATCGACAAGGGCATGAGCGAAGCGCTCATCAGGAGTCAAAAAGTGCACGAGGGGCGTCTTCTCGTGTCGTTGTACTTTGGACGTTTGACACTTGTGGCACTGGCGGACCCAATCCTTTATATCACGCCGCATGAGTGGCCAAACGAAACGTTCTGATATAAGACGTGTAGTAGCTCTGCCACCAGGATGAGATAAATCGTGGAACTGGTTGAAAATCTGCGTGCGTAATGCTTTAGGCACAAATGGACGAGAACGGTCGGTAGAGACGTCACGGAAGGGAAACGCACCTTCTATGGACACGCGGCGAAGCAGTAGGCCGGTTGTGTCATTTTTTCACAAAATCCAAGTCGTTCTCTTGCATAAATTGCAATTTCAGCTGAGGTCACGGTCTTTTTCACGATCGACGCTATACGAGAGAGCGCGTCGGCTGGTTCGTTGTCTTGGCCTTTGACGTACTTTATGTCGGTCGAAAATTGACTGATATAGGCTAGGTGTCGACCTTGTCGTGGAGACCAATCGTCACGAGTTTTGGAAAATGCATAAGTTAGAGGTCGGTGGTCGGTAAAAATCGTAAATTGGCGGCCCTCAAGGAAATAGGAAAAACGGTGGATCGTCGCATAAACGGCAAGCAGCTCGCGGTCGTACGTCGAATACTTTTGTTCAGATGACGTGAGCTTTCGTGAGAAAAAAGCTAATGGCTGTAAAATCCCATTTTTCAGCTGGTGGACAGTTCCGCCAATTGCTATATTCGACGCGTCCGTCATAATCTGGGTCCGGAAACGACAAAATTGTTTTTTCGGCGGGTGCTTTTTTACATGCGACAAAGGAGGTTTCCATGGCAGCTGTCCACGTGATGGGAGTGCTGGATGGACGATTTCCTTTCAGGTGGAGTGGTGCTTGCAGTTCCGCCTTTCTCGGATGGAAACGATGATAAAAATTTATCATGCCCAAGAAACGTTTCAGTTCTCCGACAGTGTTTGGTTTTGGGTACGAGACGATATCGGACACTTTGTCGTCACAAGGAGAGATGCCACTGGAAGAGATGGTGTGACCCAAGAACTTGACTGAAGTTTGAGCGAAAGTGCTTTTACTCACGTTAATCGAAAGACCGTACTCTTGGAGTCGAGAGAAGAAAAGTTCCAAATGGTGGAGGTGGTCGTCCATGGTTTCAGAAAAAATTAGAAAATCATCCACGAAGACGTAAACGAAATCCAAGTCTCGGTGATGGATGCAGGAATCGCTGTAGTGTTTGTGCTGCCCCGGTCAAGCCAAAAGGCATTTTAGTAAATTCCAAAAGGCCAAATGGGGTTACGACTGCGGTTTTTGGCACGTCTTCGGGGAGAACTGGGATTTGAAGGAACGCTTTCTCCAAATCAATGGTTGAAAAGACGGTGGCGCCGTGCAAGGCCGTTGCGCAGTACTGGATGTTGGGCACTGATCCGGGACGGTTTGGGCGTTTAATCGTCTGTAATCCCCGCAAGGGCGCCAGTCTCCATTTTTCTTTCGGACCAAGTGGAGCGGGCTGGACCATGGACTCTTAGACGGCCGACAAATGCCCTGCTGGATCATGAACTCGAATTCCGCTTTAGCCGCTTTTTCTGGAATCTCCGGAGATTTTGTAGGTGTTATGGGAGACATCGTACTTTTCGATCAACTGGCCGATTTGAGGAGGGATTCCAGGTTTGATTGCGGTGATTTTCACTCCGTTTGATGCCACCAATCGAGCTGCAGAAGTCGTGTTAGTGAGAGGATCGATTAATTGCCCATGGCGCAGGTCGACCAAAAGACCGTACGATTGGAGGAAGTCGGCTCCAAGAATAGGAACGGAAACGTCGGCGATAGGGAAATTACGCCGAAGGCGGATGTCCAAATTGAGTAGTCGTTGGCCATATGTATTAATTTTCGAGTCGTTGGCCGTGTACAGGATGAGAGACGAAACTGTTTGGAGGTCCGTTGGGCGGGGTGGCAGCAGAGACATGCAGGCCCCAGTGTCGACCAAAAACGAAAGGCCCGTCCGTACATCTGTTATTTGTAGGCGGCCGGAAGATACCCCTTGCGCGACAGCCGCTATTAAGTCGTGCCGGGGTGGGAGTTTTCCGGATTAGCGACGAAAGTGCATGGTTGCACACACCGGCGGGCTTTGTTTTTGAACCGTCTGTGGCTGTAGTACAGCGAAAGCCGATCGGTAGAGTGATCTCGCGCGGAATCACGTGAAGACGACTTTGATCGTGACCGAGAGCGAGACTGGTTCAAGAGCTGTGAATAGAGCGACTAAGCCGGTCAATTTGCTTCGTAAGGTCCGAAATTTGTTCAAATCCAGCGGCTTGAGTGGGAGGATACGGAGAGCTGGCTGCAATGCCGTCGCCGTGTCGAGGAAGGACCACAGAGCTGGATGAAGGCATAGGCGTTTGTACCGACAAAATCTTATCAGCTACCTCGGATAAATCGTCGAGCTTGCTTGTACCAGAAACGGCCTGAAGAATTTGTTGAACGTGACCTGGCAAACTTTTCAGCCAAATGCCTTTGACAATATTTTCGAGGACGCTCGATCCGGTCAAACGCTGGATTTCCCGCAACAAATGAGACGGAGGGCGATCACCCAGTTCGATCGTGCCGAGCAACTTGTTAAGGCGTTCCTCGTCTGACTCGCCAAATCGCTTCAAAATAGCCGCTCTGAGATGGGCATAAATGTACGTGTAGCTGGGTTGCGTAACACGTCTGTGACTTGCGCTAAAACTTCGGATTCGAGTTTCGAGGTGAGGTGCGTATATTTTTGCTCGTCAGAAATGAAGTTGGCTAAAGCAAACTGCGATTCGACGTTGATGAACCACACCTCAGGGTCCGGTTTATAAAAACGGGGAAGGTGATGCCAAAGGTACAATATCGAGGCCTCCTCGTCACCGTCGGATTATTTAGCCGTAGTTCACGGTAAAAAAGTGTCACTCAGCGACTTCCGGCCTATAACTATAATTCCTATATTCACTCGCGTTATCGAACGGCTCGTTCTTACCCAGATACTTCGCTTCTTCGAGACCAGTGGGCTTCTATTTGACAAACCAATTTGGTTACCGAAAGGGGCACTCAACATCCCTGGCCGCTATCCGTCTCCTCCAGTCTGTCCTCTCCGCTCTCGAGTTAGGCTCCAAGGTCTGCCTACGGCTGTTTGATCTCACACAGGCTTTTGGCGGCGAAGTTGCGCCATTATGGCTTTGATATGAGCGTGCCACCAAATTTCTCCATTCTTATCTCACTGGATGGTTGAAGTGCGTGCGTCCTTCGGCGGCGAGAGATCTGGGCTCGCCCAAGCGATTGATCTGGGGGTTCGGCAGGGATCTATTCTTGGTCCTTTGCTGTTCCTTATTTATGTCAATGATCTTTGCTCCGCGCCTTCGTCCCTATCCGTTCTTCCGAGCTGTTTCTCAAAGCGGACGACACGACGGTTTTGTGCCGTGGTGACTCCAAGGCCGATCCAGGTGGCATTTCTTTGCTGAGGCGGCGGTTGAGGCTATGGATATTTTGCCTGACTCTCCCATCAGTTTTCGTAAGTTCATGGAGCCCGCCCACTGCGCCTCGTTCTCGCTAGCGAATATTGGTGGAGGAGGTTTTCAACGCGATTGCTGGGATGAACAACTCCTCTGCGCTTGTCTATTACGGCCTGAGTGTCGAAATAGTCAAATCTTCTGCTGATCTTATAGCTGAGCCTCTTTCAACCGTGACCAACGACATCATTGAGACAGGCCACTTCCCGAGCAGCCTCAAGGTATCGATTGTTACGCCCATTCCTAAGAAGAGCAACAAAGTCTACTCCAGCTTTCGTCCAATTTCAATTATTCCACTTTTCTCTCGCGTGATTGAACGTCTCGTTCTCTCACTGTTGCTTGGGTTGCTAGAGGAGAATAGAGTTCTTGCGCCGAACCAGTATGGCTTTCGGAGGGATCACTCCACCATTCTCGCAGCTATTCGTCTTCTGCGGTCAGCTCTCTCTGGTCTTGAGTCGGGTTCTGGGGAGTGTCTAAGAATTTTTGACCTTACCAAGGCGTTCGACTCGATCCATATTGGTATACTTCCAGCCAAACATCGCCACTACGGCTTTGACGAGCGCTCGGTAAAATTTATTAACTCTTTTCTCGTCGACTGGCTACAGAGTGTATCACATGAGGGCGCCAGGTCCGAGCTCGTCCGAGCCACGAACCTTGGGATCAGGCAGGGATTCATATCGGTCCTGTGCTCTTCCTGCTTTATGTCAATGATCTCTGCTTGGTGCAATCATCCCTGCCGTTTTCTGAGATATTCCTGTCTTGTGCAGGGGTGACTCAAAGGATGGGCTCTTGCGCGAATTGGGTGCTGCTTCTTCTTTGATCGAATCGTGGTGCCTGGCGAACCGGCTCGTTATAAATAAGGACAAAACTCCGGACCTTATTGTCGATTTGAGGGCACCGGAAGGAGTTGCAACTTTCCTTGGGCTCATCATACATTCCCGTCTGTCTTGGGATAGACACATCGAGAGCCTTTCTGTTCGACTTTCGAGAGCCATCTTCGCACTCCGGAGATTGGAAAAAATTGTTTCCTCTGACACGCTCCGTCTCGTCTTTTTTGGGCTCTTTTACTCCCGTATGACGTATCGCATCGCTCTTCGGGGTAAATCAGCCAACAGGGGGAAAATATTCAGACTCCAGAAGTCCGCACTTGGAGTATTGTGTGGGCTGCGCCCCCCCCCCCCGTCAGTCCTGTCGGGATTGGTTTCTGGGTCTTAATATTATGACCTTGTATGGCGCCTACATCCTGAGCATTCTTCTCTTCGTGTGTGCCCATCTTCGGGAATTCCCTTTGAACTCGGCCTCTCACTCGTATGCTACGAGGCACGCCGCTGATGCGAGCGTCTTGCGACTTCTGCTCGGGTCGATCCTGGTTTTTTGGGGTGTGAGGCTCTACAATGCGCTCCCCGCGAAGCTCAGGGATCCAAACCTTCCGGCTCTCCCAAGTTCCGTCGTCTACTCCGAGATCTGATCCTCGACGCTGCCGCTTAACTCTGTTGAAGAGTTGTTTTACCATTTTGTAGTCTATCTGCCTTATAATTGCTTATAAATGTATTTATCCTGGCAATAAATTAAGTTCAGTTGAACTTAATAATGACTAATACACTTTTACTAATCGCGGCTAATATTGAGAATATGGACTCATCATTTGCCTTCAAACTTGGGAAAAGTACACACAAAATTTCTCAATGCAACCAATAGGGCGCAGCGGTTTCTTTTTTTTTCTTTTTTTTTTTTTGTTTTGATGGCAACTTATATCTGATGGTAACTTCGCTGCTAAAATAGAGAAAATTGTGAGCTGAAATTGAGTATGCGCGCAAATGTGCTGGAGCGTGGCAAAAAGTTCGAAAAAAGCGCTAATGTTCACGGCTAAAATAGTGGAAAAGCGACAATTCGCGGCTGACATTCAGGTAGTATGATAATTAGCGGATACATTTGAGAAAAGCCGGTAATTCACACTTAAAAGGGAGAAAATACGCAAATTCTGCTGTAAGACTGACAAAAAACACTCATTCACGGCTAAAATGAAAAAAAAAAAAAATTCAGAATCTGAGAAAAGCTGCTGATTCTCCGAGGTTAAAATTGAGTAAAAGATTCGCGACTGAAACTAGGAAATAATTCGCGGTTATATAGTCTATAATCGCGGTATCTTTTTGGGAAAACTTGCTGATATACGATGGCTGAAACTGAGAAAACCGCTAATTTCCGGCTAAAATCAAGATTAAGCGCTCACAGACAGGTCCGCGGACCTCACAGACTCACGGATAACGTTTTGCGTATTTACTCACTTTTCTCCACACCACAAATGAGAAGGACAGGGCCCCACCTCCTCTATTCCTCTGTCCATTATTTCATTCATTGATCGTGTTGAATATTTCAAATTGATAGTTATCGTTAAAGAGAACTATATTAGGCTACAAAATTCATTATTCGTCACGTCGTTAGACTTTGTGTGTTCATATTTGTGTGTGTGTTATTATTGCATCAATCGTTGACATGGGATGAATATTGAGAGACGTAGAGCTCTTTCCAGCAAATTTTAGAACTTTGACATTTTTATGAGAACAGAACTTCAGGACAGGCTAGGGCAAATTAATTAATTTTGATGGGTGAGTTTTAATGATTAATCACTCGTGTCGGAATTGTTTCATGTGAAAGGCATGTAGCGCAACGACGGGAACATGGAAGTATCGTGGGGTCCTCCACACAAACTTAATTTTTAAAGTGATTTAGGGCAGTTTTAAAGCGGGAATCACCCGTTTGGCTACAATCGGCGAGCATGTAGCCATTTTAGAGATTTTCAAGGCGTGAATTTTTCAGTTTAGCTATTTTTAGGGCGCTATATTAGTCCCTAACGCCCTGGCACGAATGGTCAGTTGGGCCATTCTTGGCGTGCAAATGGCTGATTTTGCAGTTTCTAGGGCAAGAATCATATGTTTAGGCATTTGGAGGGCACGGATCGTCAGTTTAGCAATTTGTAGTGCGCGAATGGTCGATTTAAATATCATAATGGTTTCAAGGCTGCAGGAATCGTCAGTTTAGCCACTTTTAGAACGCGAGGAGTCAGTTTGGCTATTATTAGAGCGCGAATTGTGAGTTAGGTAACTTGTGTGTGGCGCATAATAGTCGTTTTAGTCATTTTGGGGCACGATTTATTGCCAGTTTTTAATTTTTCAATTTGGTTTTGTACGGTTGACAATGGCGGATTCTCCCCGTCTTGGTCTTGCCATAACGCGTTGAGAGCCGGGGTGAGCGGGGGGGGGGAACGGCCGGGAAAAAATGCCGTAAGCCGGGATCCAATGACTCCGAATAACAAATGGCATTATCCCGCCATAGCAAACACAATTTGTGCCATTTTTCCCGACGTTTCTGAATAGGGCCCCAGGATGAGTAGCCCTGGTGGCTGAAGGTCTGAGGTCGAAATGGAGACTGGGCCGCACTTTGGGTGCAATCTTCGTGAAATTTGGTGGGTGCATGTAGCCCCCTACATCCAACTGTTCTAATTTGAATGCCTAGGCATTTTCCACAATGCCTGGATTTCCCACCTTTGCCGGTAACATTATTAAACATATACCGATCAACGATTATTATCTTGTTTTTTTGCGTCATACTTGCAGCGTCCTATTTTGCCGGCGCATTCAACCCCACTCTCCTCTCCAAACACCCCTCCCCCCCCCCCCCCCGACAACCAATTGATAATTCGGCCAACCCAGCTGAAAAGCGTGGGATTACTATATACGTTCCCGCTGTTCTTATACGAGTATAATATGTATATCGGTCCCCGGATATAGCAGGAGTTAAAAAGAATTAAACGGCATTGTTATTATATGATTTCCCTCGTTCCACTGCCTCACTCTCCACCTGGTAGTGATATTTCCCCGAAAAACGTCCTATGATTGTGAGAAAATGAGACAGAATTGTTTTAGACGCAATTTGCGGACATAATCACGAATAAAACAAAAAAAAAGAAGGCTTTTGATGATGGGGGGGGCGGGGGATCAAAATAACAACTCTTCGCCCTGTAGGTTCGGATAATAGTTCAAGTCACGGCATGACTATAGATGCCGGGAGCCTCAAAAGGGTTCTTTAAGGCTCATTTTTTTCCTTAAAATGTTATATTTTTTTTTTAACACTGAGAAAACAAAATACTAGGGAGGGTCTTGGCACAAGCTATTGAAGGAGATAAATCTTAAAGAGGGAGAGATTTTAATCTGCAGCGTTTTCAGTGCTGTTATAAGTTACATTCTTCTTTTTTCCAAAATCATTTTCGGAAGCGTTTAGAAAAAAAAATGAGAAGGCTTCGGAGTAATTTCAGCCAGTAGCAGTACAGATACCATCGAATTGGCTCCCGCCTCTATTAAAGAAAAAGGCGTTCTTGAGTCCCTCCCCGCCTTATGAAACAACGAAAAATAGATTTTTTAAAAGACTGGCAAAAAAGGAGAGGCGTCTTCACTCACCCTCTCATCAGTCTGAATACATTTGTGCCTTCATCGCCTTACTAACCAGCTTTGGACTCAATTTATCAAGCGAAACATCGTATAGGTGAAGTCTGCAGCGCCGCGCGCGATTTTCTGTGAATGAAGAAGTTAAGACTGTCACGCTAGCTGACGTGTTTGGGCGCTGAAGGATGGGTGGGTGGAGGGGGTGAGTGAGTGGTGAAGAAGAAGAAGAAGAAGAAGAAAAAAGGAGAGGTATGAATGAGCCGCGTAGAGTACACGCACGTAATAGAGTTTTCGATCACCGGAGTTTTTACACGCACTTGACTTCTTGTCTTGAAAAGAGGAGTGGTGTCCCAGTAACATCCTTCTGCGATGATTGTTTGGTATGGACCTTCGTTCGCGCCCGAATTTTCAGTCCTCACTACCCGAGGGAGTTAAATAAACATAAAAAATGAACCACCTAAACAGCCAGTTACCTCATTTAGATTTCAAAAACACGGTTTTTGGCTACCGCTTTTGTACGTACCATGGGAACACCACAGGGGGACTCAGCACCCGCACCGATTTTCAGCCCCATCATTTCACGTGTTCGGACAGATTTTTTTTTTTTCCTGTTTTGTTTTTTTATTTATTTATTTTTAAATCTATGCCCTGTCGCGAAAGGCCCATGTTAGCGGCGCCTCTGATTGCGTCGAATTTATAGCCCCCTCCCCCACCTCCGCGATTAAACTTCGTCCCATCTTTATATGAACCACGGGGGAAAAAGGAGCTCGCCCCCTTTCACTCTTTCTCGCTCTCTTTACAAATATACACATCGGAGCGTCACTAAATTATCTCCCTATTAAATAGCTCCACAAACTCTTTTTTTTCTCTTCTGAATCCCTTCTCTTGTTTACACACGGGTTAACTATTTGTCTTCTTATACTTCGGGCACCCCTCGCCGTACTGAACATTTCGTTTCTCCCGCTGTGCCTTAAACAGAGAACTCGAGAGGCATATTTAATTGCGCATTATTAAAAAGAGGAGCTTTTTTTTTACTTTTGTATCTTGTTCCTCATACAAAGGAAAAACCACGGAATTTTTGGAGAACATTCGGGCTATAACTGGTTCTATTAATTTTATCACAGAAATAGGTGACAAAAGTACTCTTTATCATTATAATACGCAACAGTAGTCAATGAAGCACGAAATTAATCAAAGGAGTTTTGGTTTTGTTTTTGTTTTTTTTTTCTCTCTTCATCAGTCAAAAACCAAAGTCCCCACAATTCACTACCTATGTATAGTTTAGGTACGTGTCGCTGTAGCAGATGGATAATTTGGTTCTGGGAATTGATTCTTCGCTATACTGAAATCAGCGGTGGATCCGCAGAGGGGACGGGTGGGTAATGGGGGTAACTATCCCCCCCCCCCAGGATTTCAGGAAAGTTGATTTTTTAAGAAAAGATAGAGAGAATATCATTTTAGATTTTAAGTGCGTCTCCTTTTTCTCAAGAAATTCCATGATCCACGGAGGCTCAGCAATTTTCGTTAAGTCTTCGCTGACTGCGCGCGAGATTACGCCGCTGACCCAGTTTTCAGTTGAAGGAGTACTCGAGGTCTCTGCCGTGCGGTTGGCCGCACCCGACTTAGTAATATGCTGCATTTACCGGCCTCCTAGCTCACAATTTCACTTTTTTCTCGAGCTCTTCGACGCCTTTCTGACCAAGGCATTTTCATATTCCGCTCCTCTTGTGTTGGCGGGTGATTTCAATATTGACTTCGATGAGGATTCTATAGTAACTGCTTGGCCTTCAGAGACGTTATCGCCTCGTTTGGTTTGTCATTGACTGTCACCGGGCCCACAAGAACTCACTATACCGGTAAAGGCTCCCGCCTCGATAATTTCATAACGAACTTCTTGTCTTCTTCGTTTTTCTCTGGCCACAGTTCACTCCACGTTTCGGACCACCGTGCTCAGGAATTTTCGATTCAGCTCCACAATTGCCTCGACTCTCCTGGATCCAGAATTTCGCGTCTCATTTCTCCGGAGAGTCTTCTCGCTCTGAGGCACTTTCTCTCCGCATATAACGGGCTCTGGTTCTCCACTTATTCCGAAGAATGTCCTAAATTGAGGGCTGATGCATTTATTCACACATTCCTTTCGGCCGTGGATCTTGCGGTGCCGCTTCAGAGTGTCAAAATTCCTAGCTCCCAGAGGAGGTGGAACCCCTGGTTTACCGAAGAACTTCGGCTGAAGAAGCGCCGCTGTGAGGATCTTTCCGCTCTCCGAAATTCTTTTTCAACATACGCCCCGTCAGTTATTGCGCCTCTCCTTCGTTCCGCTCGCAAGAACTTCCGAACAAGCGTACTTGAAGCGAAAAAGGCATATAACGATTCCTTGATAATAAATAATACCAGCAATTTCAATAAAACGGTATGGAACATGGTCAAGGGCGAACTGCCGTTGGGTGCTCGAAGCTCGTCTGGACCTGTCAGTGGTCTTGATGCGGATGGATTTAACAACTTCTTTATTAATGCGGCCGCCACTGGTGTCGACTCGCTGCCCGATTCTCTTTCTAGCTTCCGCGATTTCTTGCGCCCGGATTTCAGCTCCTCCTTCTCCCTTAAGAGTGTCTTGGTCGAGGATGTTTTTAGCGCTATCGCCAGTTTGAAGAACTATACATCGTACGACTACTACTGGTTAAACGTCGATATTGTGAAGTCGTCAGCTGACCTCATTGCAGAACCACTTTCTTCTGTCATCAACAACTTTTTTGAGACTGGCTCTTTCCCTGAGTGCCTGAAGATATCAGCTGTGACTCCCGTACCGAAAAAGGGCAACCAAAGTTTACAGTGACTTTCGGCCAATCTCTATCATCCCAGTTTTCACACGCGTAGTCGAGCTTCTCGTCCTTAATCAGTTACTGAACTTCCTTGAACAGAATATGATTCTCGCCGAAAATCAGCATGGTTTTAAGAGGGGCCGTTCTACTTCCATCGCCGCTATTCGTTTATTGCAATTGAGTTTGGCTCAAAGGTGGGTCTCAGACTTTTCGACCTCTCTCGGGCTTTTGACTCCATTGACGTCGGGATCCTATCTGAGAAACTTCGCTATTACGGTTTCGATGAGCGTTCCGTCAGTTTTCTACATTCATACCTCGTCGGCTGGCTACAGTGTGTGGCGTACGAGGGAGTCAGATCGGACCCTACTCCGGCTCTTGACCTTGGAGTTAGGCAGGGCTCTATCCTCGGTCCCCTCCTATTTCTTCTTTACGTTAACGATTTATGCTTAGCGTCCTCGTCCCTTCCCTCGTCCGAGATCTTTCTCTACGCCAATGATACGACGGTACTCTGCACGGGTGATTCTGAGGCCGAGCTTTTTAATGAGCTGGAAGCGGCAACTTCGCTAATAGAATCATAGTGTTTGGCCAGTCGTCTCGTTCTTAACGACAATAAAACTCAAGACTTAGTTTATGATCTCAAAGGGCCCCATAAGTTTGTCAAGTTCCTTGGTCTCTTCATCGATTTCCGTATGTCCTGGGACAGTCACATCGAACACCTTTCGCCCCACCTATCAAGGGCCACCTTCGTGCTTCGCCGCTTGAAAAAGGTCGTGTCAGCTGAGGCGGTGCGACTGGTTTTCTTCGGGCTCTTCTATTCCCGTATGACGTACGGTATTCTTGCCTGGGGGAATTCTTCGGGAGCAGTGAAAATATTCCGCTTCCAAAAGACCGCTATTCGTGTGCTTTGCGGACTGCATCGACGCCACGGTACTCTGAAAGCCCATGAACCGCAGTTCGATTTATATTAGTGTTCGAATGGCACAGCGAAGGGTCTAGCCTCTTGGCGGATAGTTCCTCTGGGTAACGTTCGTTTCCGTATTGCACGTGATGCAATTTGAGTTACAGGTTTAGAAAGGCTGTCCTCGTCCAAATACATATTTCACCGGGTGTTTCACCATGCAGGCCAATGTGATTCTAACTTGCACGTGCGAATATGGGAGTATACATATAGTCATTCGAAGAGAATGGCACATGCAATTTGGTGAAGCTGTAGAGAATGGCCATAAAAATGAGAAGGTATGTTTTTGTGAAATTTGAGTGCCCGTGGTTTTCATGGTGGATCAACAGCAGAATTTCTAGACGATAATCGTGAGGGAAAAATAATGTGTACTCAACTTTTGCCGATTTCTCTCATGTACAAACGGCAACGTTTTCCCTGAAAGAAATGTTAATATTAAAACTCATAGCGGCAATGTAGTGTAGTTTTGCCCTTTAAATAGCATTGCACTTACAAAAGGCATGTCTTCGATCCTGCCTATGTCAATGCGGATCTTTCGAAGGAATATCGATAGCTTCATTGACGATGCGTGAGTCTATTATAGATACACGACCAAGTTTTCACCCTTTAGTGCTTGAACGTCATGCATCATTCCTCAACCTCTCAACAATGACGGTTGCCAGAGTCAAAAATGCTACGAGAACAGTCAAAAATACAAATTTATCAGACAGTATAGTGACTTGGAATATAGTTTCACACTGAACACACTTCTCACTGCACGTACACTGAATGTCCGTGTTAAAAACACTTCAGTTTCAAATAACACTGACCGACACAGAAACTTCTAACGACACTCAGGGGTGGACTAGGGGTATCGGGACGCAGTGGGGGTGCCTTGTTTAAGTGGGCGCCGGTAATTTCAAATATTTTTGGCTGAATTACATATAACTTGTAACTCGTGTGGAGAGAATGAACTCCCATTCCTTAAAATGCTATTTTTACCCGCGTAGTCCTGTTTCTTCTGGTTTAAAAAAAGGAAGGTAATTATCTTAGCTGACAGAATCAACGGTTCCTTAAAGGCGATTTGGGAGATTTCGGGGGAAACATTTTTGGGCATAAGTAATAGAACGGTTATAGGGCCAAATAGCCAGTTTAAGCGCTGCAAAATTACCAGTTTTTAACCAAATAATGGATTTTGTGACAATAAATCGACAGGGGACGGTCCAATAGTAGTTTCTGGGCATAAAATGTCTGCTTTTATAGCCAAATAAATAGTTTCAGGGGCTAAGTTTCCCAGATTTAACACTTTCCGGTTTGTATAAGAATAAGAGTGTCTAATAGCGCCAGTGGTGCCAGATACAAATTTTAAAGCGTCAGTTAAGGAGCCAACATTTCGGTTTCTGGGCTGAAGTACGATGGCAATACCGATCAAATTGTAGGGGCTGAGTTTCCATATTTATTCTAGAACAGTCAGTAAATTCTAGAGAGGAGTAAAATGATTAGTATAGTTAAGGGGGGAGCGATCCCAACGAAAAATTGTTATTTCTGTCGTGAAAGCATGGTTTTGGATGAAAAGATCAAGTTGTTTGTCCAACGGGATCTTTGACAGACGCCCCCTTCTCATCTATGGCCAACGAATTTAGATCACCGCCCCCCCTCCTTCTAAAACCGAAACCTAAACTCTACGCCTCTGCCACATAGGGGACAGAGTCTCTTTTCTGAAACTCGATTTTGTCGATTCTAAAAACAGATATTCCTTTTTTAATCCGTTATGAAAATATATGACGATGGTCTGACAGGGGCGCCACGCTCAAGGGGCGCGGGGGGGGGTTTAGAAACTCACCCCTCCCTGGCCAGTCCGCCACTGACGATACTATACAAACTAAAGCCCTGTTACCACCAACCGAGTAGCTCGGCCGAATACTGCGTCTGAGGTGATTACACTGGAGGTTTACTCGGTAGACTGCTCCTTCTCGGCCGGGCACTCGGTATGTGTAATTAGGCCTTAAGATTAAGATACATCAAGTAAAGTCCATAGAACACTATTGTGCAAAGCTGAACAACTTGTTTACTGTCGAGGAATGAAAGATCTCATTCCACTTTTAAAATGTTAAATATCATGACCGCGGTTTCATTGTAACGCCATCTTCAAACTAAACAATTCGACAGAAAAAACGAGTAACACAAAAATGAATGAAATAAAATAAAATAAAAATTTACAGGCGGTCAACAACTTGAAAACCTATCAGAGAAACAAGCGTAACAAAACATATACATACGAGTATAACGTAACTTATGTAGACAACGAAAAATCAAAATAACTGACTATAGAAAATCGACTAGGAATTAACTTATTCACTAACTTGCTGGGCACTGTCCAAGGTACATTTTTAGTACCTAGGTACGTACCTAGATACATTTTTTTTTAGTCCAATTGTATCTGATAATAAGAACCGTTTTTTGTTTCGTTTCGTTTCGTTTGTTTTTTCTTTGAATGTAACGGAAAGTACCTAGGTACTTGAAAAACTGGAAGTACCTGTAACTTACCTAGGTACAAATTTGAATGTACCTGTCCCATCACTGCCCGTCACGCAGAGATGGATGCTTGAATACCAAATAAAATCGTCGTTCGATTTCGGCATCTGTCAACGTTCGGCTTTGAGTTTGTGTGCCGGCAGCGAAGAGGGTGAGGAGAGCTCATTGGCAATTTAATTCCTAGTCGATTATCCAGTCAGTTATTGTTCTTTCGTTGACTAGGTAAGTTAAGCTTGTTTCTCTGGTTTTAAGTTTTTGACCGACCGTGTCATCCATGTCTAGTAATTGTCCATTTCACGAAATGGATGTCCTTTTCACGAAGTGACTCCACTTGCCGTAACTTCAAAAAATTACTACATCTGGACAAAAAATTGTCCATTTCTTGAAAAGGAACTCGTGTTTGTCCAGTTGCTGAAATCAAGCTTCCTTACTGCAAGTGAATGCACATCATTGCCCTTTTCGTGTAATGGATGAGTGACAAATTTCACATGCTGAAACAAGTTTTCCTTTGTTTAGAAAGGTTATTTTATTGGCGTTTTCTATTTGCCAAGGCGGAATTGCTCTGGAGCGGAGCAAGTGACGTCATTGCTCGGGCATGGAGCAGCTCCAGAGCAGCAGAAGCTCCGGTTGAGAGCGGGTACAAATGGAATGACATTTTCGAGAGAAGGAGCAATTTTAACATGTCTCACGGTTATCGTAGAAAAATTCATATGTTTCGTTTTTAAGAATAGAAGCCTTATTGGCGATTGTAGCTAAGGGATACGATGTCTGGCGGCGTTTCAGAGAAACATTGAGTCCGGTACTCCATGTGATTTGTTGTTGTCGTTTGACAACAAACTGCAACAAAGGTTTTATGCAATGAGGAAGTTCATGTATCAAAAATGTTGATCAGTGACACTTTTTTACTGTGAACTACGGCTAAATAATCCGACGGTGACGAGGAGGCCTCGATATTCTACCATTGGCATCACCGAATCAAGAAAACAAGACGTTTATGCGGGTGCACCGTACACCCGTACAGAAACTTTCACTGTCGGCAATTTGTTGGAGCAGGAAAACTCGAAAACACCGATTCAAAAACGTTTTCGACCATTTTGCTGAACCTGTGCCGTTCTCTGAGCACTAAAACGAAACGATAAACTGGCGAGTACCAATGAAGAAATGATAGGGCGCTCGAGGGATGTCTCTCAAGGGTGAATCCAGAGAAAACTGCTGTGTCTTTGGTTTCTCTTCCCATCGTAACCGAGAAACAACATTGTCATTTCATTGTTTCCCAAAAATTGAGGGTTCAACGGTGTCAGCTATCAATTAGCCCAGTGTTGGGAGAAAGTCGACCGCCGAAAGGCTTGGGGGCTTGCTTGACGTTCGAGTATAAGTGTATCAGAGACCATGTTCTTCTGTTCTCGTCACTTTAGGCCAACTGACTACTTTTTTCCCATTCTGTTACGGACGTTACACGAAAAAACAAAAAACACTTTTAAAAAACACAAGACTTGTTATCATTTAACATATGTAGGGTGTACCGGTTTCATTATCACACGACACTAGCGCCGCTAGTGATAGCTACAATCGCCAATAGGTGAAATTCAAAATACAAAAAATTGTGATGGACCTCCAAGCTGGTGTGATTGCTGCCCCTGCCTTGTGTTGTACACGGCTGGCCGTCATTGAGGATCTGGTTGACTCAACTTAATCTCATGGACAAAAAAGTGGAGAAACTCAACAAGGAGAAATCTGTTCATGTAAACTTTACAAATCGATGGACCAGCCCAATTCCCGTACAAATCAATGAGAAAATAATACCATTTGCAAATACGGCGAAGGACCTAATAGGCATGACGCTGGATGCTAAACTCCGGTAAAAGCCCCACGTCAAAAGCCCGCCACTCACGTGCAGTTTGAACTGTCTGTTCAAACTGCACAGTTCAAACTGTCAGTTTGGACTGTTCAGTTCAGTCCCCCACACACGTGCAGTTTGGACTGTCAGTTTGAACTGTACAGTTCAAACTGACAGTCTAAACTGCACGTGAGTGGGCATTTCGACTCAGTTAAGGTGAACTGCACAGTTAAACTGTACAGTTCTCAGTTCAATTGCTACTATCCGAAGATTGTTTCCGCCGTTTCAACCATTCCTTGCACCACTGCCTGCATCTTTTAGGTTGGTTACTTTCTTGATGACTAACTGCACAAATTAAACAGAGAACGGCAATACGGTCCTGCTCGTTCGAATCCATTATGTTAACTGAAGAATTGAACTGCATGTGTGTGGGGGACTGAACTGAACAGTCCAAACTGACAGTTTAAACTGTGCAGTTTGAACTGACAGTTTAAACTGTGCAGTTTGAACTGACAGTTCAACTGAGAACTGTACAGTTAACTGTGCAGTTCACCTTAACTGAGACGAAATGCCCACTCACGTGCAGTTTAGACTGTCAGTTTAGTTCAAACTGTCAGTTAAAACTGCACGTAAGTGGGGCCCTAAAAAGAAAAAAGAGGAGAAAGGTACTGGCTGCTCGGGAAGCATTCTGAGCTCTCGATGGCCAACAAGCTCCTGCTACACCAGCAAGTTTTGAAGCCTTTTCTGGGCCTCCGGGTGTCATCTTTGGGGCTGCACCAAGAAAAGCAATGTCAAAGTCATACAAACTTTTCAAAACAAAGTTTTGAGAATGAAAACAAATCCGCCCTGGTAACATACGAGGTCTTGACGTGCATCGTGACAAGCAGCGGAGCACGAAAAGAGGCTCCACAAACACTCTAATGTTGAGGCACTCGCCCTGCTGGATACTGCGGGAGACCTTCGACGGCTAAAAAGGACCAAACCCCTCGACTTGGTATGCTACATTATAAGTGTAGTGGAGCCACAAACTGTGTAAAGTGAAAGTGAAGTTGCTAGTTGTTATTTATTTCTTATTTGTATATGTATATGTAGCAGTTGCAACATGTAATAAATGGAAAATAATAATATCTAATAATTTAATTCAATCTACGTGCCATTAAAAAGACAATGAAGAAATCGAAGGAGAAAGGAAATAACTAGAGAAATAAGCTACCGAGGAACTCCTTTCCAAGAAGAAGAGAAAGAAATACGAATGGGAAAAAACCGAAAATTCATCCAACCCCATAATTTGTTTGAATTTGGGCTCAGTAAGGCTTATTACCTACAAGTAACACGAGGCATAGCACATCGACATACGAACCACATTTTGGAAAATGTGGTTCAACAAGAATGTATTCAAATGTATGAAATCCGTCACTCCTACCGAAAGTGAAGCGGATATTCTGACGAAATCTCTGGTATAGACTGGCCAAGGATCACTTCTGAAAGCTAAGGAATCTTGTCGGGGAAAACTAATTTTACGCGATTTTGCTATTATTCACAGGGTTTGATTATTTCAATCATGTTTGTGATTATTTTTTTAAGTCCAATAAATAATAAAATTGTCATATTAGCGTGCTTACAAAAAGGAGTACTTTCATAAAACATTTTTTCTTGCGTTGGTATTCCCATATTTTGAACCACACACGTAATTAACGTCAGCTAGACAAGGAATTAGCAAAACTTTCATATCATAATAATGGTATTACCTTCCATGCTGTTCATAGCTCCCTCAAATTTCTGGGAGCAAGAAATGTTGCTCTGGCACTGCTCTGCAGCGATACTATGTGGCAAATAGAACTCACTAAAAAGTGCTCCACGGTGGCTTTAATGGCAAATGGATCGCCTAAAAGCTTATCAGAGCAACTCCAGAGCACTTTTTGTGGAAAAGGAAAACGCCAGAGGATCGTGCGACTTCAAAATAGTCATTGCATTGTGATTAGCGACGGCTATTATATTCCAGATTCGGGAGGATGTTAGGACATTACTAAAGCGGAATTTGGAAAATGTCGAAACGTTGGACAAAAATAACGCTATTCATGTTCGAATGATGTTCCAACGGGCATGAAATAAAACAGGCGGTTTGTCTTTGACGGGCTGCGACACAGTTTTCTTATTCCGTGCCCTATACGTGAGTTGGGACACGGACGAGAAGTGGGTTTTAGCGTTTGTCGCGGGTGCGCGATCGTCATCGAAATTACACGGATAAAACACTACAGGAAACCCTTGAAAACGCTAAAAAAGCTTAAATGCTCCTTCCCCCCTGATCCCACTCACGTAGGACGGGAGTCTGTCGGTTGGCGTTATTTCCGAAAATTACAGTGAAAATCGTGAGTGGAGCTAACCATCTCGACGCCTGATTTAAGAAAGGGTAATTCATAAGCTTAACATTTTCAGAGTGCCCATCAAGCATATTAATCTGATACAATACCTACCTGATCTATCTGATACAATTGCCAACAAAACCTAAAATTCGCGGTATCAGCGCATGAGAAATAATGGAATACGTCTCAAACTATGAAATTGCCGTTTATTCTGGAAAATCTCAATTGCATTTAAATAAAATGACGAGGGCTCATCACAGAAGGGCGAGTTCCACGTAAACTTGACGGGCTAACGTTTTGGCCGAGTAACGTCTATGCGATCCTCCCAAGACCATCACGACCATCGTTTGACGAACAAGGCGTGAATTTCAACGAGAATAATGCAATTCAACCTGCGCTGCGTAATGTAAAGAAGACATTGAATAAATAGAGACAGAAAAGAATGAGTAAAGAGAGAAATTCTGTAAGGGACAAAAACAAGGTGAAGTCGAATAACAGTGGTTAAACCCTAATTATTCAACTGAATTTTGGCTCTACTCAGCTACGAGTGACATGAAACACATTGACGTTCGAACTCACTTTTTGTAAGTTGCTTTGTAAAAAATCTTTTCAAGATTAAATTCGTTTTATCCATCGATAATGTCATGTACATTCCAACGAAGTCTCTTGTCGGGAAGCATATGAATTCTGTCGGTATGTCGGGGTGAACTGATTCTGCGAACTGAAGTTCACTTCGAGATGGAGTAATAAAATAGTTTGTTTTGTTCAATTATTGGGTACCTAATTGGTAAAGAAATTGTCCTCTTGGTGCTCACAATCAGTATTAATCTCGTAAACATTTTCTTCTAGCGTTTAATTTCATTACTTTGAACTACACACATCACAAGTTATTTAATTATAAAAGCCGGAATGAGCAAAGTTTTGTTTTTTGTTATCATATTACCTTCCAAGGTGTTCACTGATCCGTCAAATTTCCCGGAGCAATAAATGTTGCTCTGGAATTGCTCCGCAGCGAGACTACATGGCAAATAGAACTCACTACAAGTTGCTCCACGGCGGCTCTAATGGCAAATGGATCGCCTAAAACCCTATCAGAGCAGCGCTGGAGCAACTCCAGAGCAGTTTTTTGTGGAAATAGGAAACGTCATTAGTGAGCACTCAAAAACCCGCTAAAAAATGAGGTTGTGCATCCACTTGCAGTAAGGAAGCTTAATTTTAGCAACTGGACAAACGCGATTTCCTTTTTAAGAAATGGACTTTTTTTTGCCAGATGTCTTAATTTTTTGAAATTATGGCAAGTGGAGCCACTTCGTGAAATGCGAACATCCATTTCATGAAGTGGACAATTTCGCCAAGTGGATGCGACATACACATTGTGTTTGTCGTGTTTCTTGTTGAATTGTTTAGCTTGATGATGGCGTTACGCTGAAACCGCGGTCATGATATTTTACATTTTAAAAGTGGGAGGCGATCTTTCATTCCTCGACAATAAATTTTTGAATACTCCCACACTTCCGGCCTAATGTTTTGTTATACAGCTCGTTCATTTCATGAAACTGGCCCAGGGAACTTACAATGATGCAGGTCCAATTCCTCAGAAGAAACATGAAACAATCGTGAAACGTGAACAGTTAATCTGAATGTAAGGCATTTATTAGTAATGCAGAAAAAAGGTTCTCCGTACGCACTATATTTACCTGTGACATGGAGAAAAATGTTCTATAAGAACTAAGGGCAGCGTACAGTGCTTCCAAACAATTCATGAACATTTCAGAAGAGAAGAGTTGCTGAGAGTATGGTAACTTTGAACTTGCAAGGAAAGCTAAAACTTCATGCAAAATGATTGCAGTAATGAAATGTTACCAGTGACGTAATGCGACGTTTCATTAACGTGATCGCAACTTTTTCTGGGTTGGGTAAAAACCTTTCAAAGTAGACGTGCATTGACACAAAAAATGATTTCGACTTCTCACGCAGACGGGTTAAGAAAGCGCTTGTGCGCAGATGTCATCGAATGCATGACAACATGTACGTAAGAGCCCGATTCACACCTATCATGCACGCTTTCGATCACACACCATTCATACATTTGGAAGGGTGCATGGAGAATTGGAGAGTCCTACATCCGACACGTATGTAGTAGAGGTGAGGTGTGATTTCACTGTCGGTGATTTTGTCACTGTGACTAGTCCGTGACTATTGGCTCCGGTGACGACCACATTGAAATCACCGTTCCGACCCTCTAACGGTGACATTCCTTTTCACTTATAATCGCCTCTTCATTCGTCACTTCTATCGCATCACTGCGCTAGAGTCTCTTGAATTAAAATTGGAGCCGTCACCTAGCCATCCTCGCAGGTTACCACGTAACACTTTACCAGTTCCTCTATTGCCCAATGAACTCAGTAGCATTCTTCCCAAGTCGGTTGACTTTTTTTCTTGAACTTATCGTTAGTATTGAACCTTTAGTGTTAATATATTTTCATTCGCTTCGTTTTCCAAGACCTGTGCTACAGTAATCTTGCATAATTTTACTTTATTTAAAAACACCTTCCTAGGCAGGGGCGAAGCCAGTCCTTGACCAAGGGGTGGGAAGAATATGTCGGACGTTATGGAAACTAGAGACCCAACAAAAGAACTGGTAGCGCAATGAATCGTCAAATTCTTCCCCGGAAACTGTGTTTTCACAAAAAAGGGTCGTAATCCATCAAAAACTAACATCTTCGTTCGGAAATTATCTGTTTTAGCTTTCTATTCCTGATTTTCTATCCAAAAACTGAAAATTCTATTCAGACTTTTTCTATTAACAGACAATTCGATTTCCCCGGGAAATAGATACATGGCATTCAAATATACAGGGTGACCGACTTTTCATCAACGTCTTGTCTGAGATACGTAAAGTTCAACATTTTTTATCCAAACAATAACGGGTTTTAACTCAAAACTGACGTTTTTTACAAAAAAACTGAATATTTCACTCTAGTATAATAACTAGTGAGCGCCGGGTTTCGAACCCGGCAGGCGCCAAAGCCTCCTTTGGGCTCATACGCCGTACCCTGATTCAACCGTGTACTTCACACCCGTACTACGCGGACGTTTCGGTCGGTGCGCGGTTTGTTGAACGCACAGCGCCGGGAACGCCCACACGAAGCCGAGTGTGCTGTGTCACAGTTCGCCGCTGCCTTATAGTGAAATGGGCAATTGCTAGATTCGAACCCAGGCCCGCTGGGTTGCGAAGCGAGTCACTCCAGTATAACTGAATATTTTACTGCAAAACTGACGTTTCTACACCAAAGACGAAGTGTTTACGCCTAAACTAAAAAATTCACAGCACAACTTTTAAAATCCAAGTCTTTACCCCCAAAACTGGCGGAGTTCCGCCTAAAAATGGCGGGTTTAACCAGGAACGGATCAAAAACGAATGAATTTAATTACAATTAGCAGACCACTCAGTACTAAAAACTGCCGATTTTATCCTTCAATTGGCGATTTTAGTTCAAAAAAACAAAAAACGTACAATTCCTGGCCAAAGCTAACGTGCCACCCCCCCTCCAAATTAAGATGCTACCACAAAACTGGCGAGTCTAACCTAAAACTAAACTTTACTGTTCCATTTCAAAAATGAATATTTTACACCCGAAACGATAATTTCCCCTCAAAATTTGATAATTTACTCCAAAACTGACAATGTCACACTTTAACTTAAGTTTTACCCAAAGCGGGTGATTTTAGGCCATTCTGCCTTGAAAACAGGTGATTTCACAAAAAAAAGAAAAATTCATCGCAAATGTGACGATTTTATACTAATACAGACGATTTCACGCCACAGCTGACGTGTTGCCTCATAACTGATGACGTTAATACAAAACTGGTCATTTTACCCAAAAATTACGATTTCATCCCAAAAACGTTCCTAAACTGACGATTTTACCCTGAAACTTGCGGTCCCACCCAAAAAATATCACTTTACCTCAAAACTGGATATTTTACTTCAAAACTGACATTTTACTTTGTTGGGCACAGCTTTTCAGAGCACAAAGAGTCAATTTTGACGATTTCAAGGCTTGAATAGCCATTGCCATTTTTAGGGCGCATAAAGTCAGTCTTTCCAGTTATAGGAGCGAATAGTACGTCCCAAGTCAAGGCGAGAACAGCCAGGTTGGCCATTTTCGGCGCTCCGAATGGTCTATTTGGCCATTTTCAGGGCAGGAGTCACTTGTTCAGACATTTTTAGAGCTCGATTCGTCAGGTAATCCATTTCTAGAGCTCGTGAAGTAAATTCGGCAATTTCTAGGGTTCAAATATAGTAATTTTAGCCATTTTAAAGACACGAATCGTCAGTTTTGCCATTTTTACCTAGTCCATCAAGCCAAGGCCATGAAGTTTGACCATTCCTGGTGCGCAAATTGTCGATTTTGCCATTTTCAGGGAAGGAATCATCATTTTAGGCATTTCCAGGGCACGTGAAGTCATTTTGGCCGATTTCAGGGCTTGATTAGTCCGTCATGCCAAAAGCGCGCATTATGGTCATATATAGCTCAAGAATGGCCAGTCTGATCAATTTTAGCGCACGAATGGTCGATTTAGCTAGTTTCGGGGGGTAATCATGATCTTTTTAGGCATTTTCAGAAGTTCACCAGTCGCCACCAATTTTTAGGGCGCGTGAAGTCCAGTTTTTGCAATTTTCAAAACGCGAATCGACAGTTTTGTATTTTTGGGCGTTAGTTTAGTTACTTTAGCCGTTTTAATAGTGCAAATTACTAGTTTTTACTATTTTTAAGCTGTGAAAAGGCTGTCAACCCAGTTTTAATAGAGCGAACCACACCATTTCTCTAGCACCTCTCATGAGCACATACTGAATCCGCGTCTGTCTGCGCAAATGGTATTCTAGGACGCAAAAACGGCGCATTTAATCTTTGAACTATGTCACCCTTGCGATATCCGTTTTGTGAGCGACAAAACCCGTTGAAATTTATTTTTTTTATTGGTGAAATCCGTGAAGTTATTTTTTTAGTGAGCGCCGACGAAACAAAATGTAATTCTCCTGAAAGATTTGTACTTTCAGAATGCATCTAGGGGTGGGCAACTGCCCCACTAAATCTGCATTTTTGAGTCTAGGGGAGGGCAGCTGCCTAGCCCTGCCCCCCATCTGGCTATGCCTATGTTCCTAGTAAAATTTGTGCATTGCAGTTTTTGATCCATGACTCACCTTCATGTTTGCATTTGAGGCTGTGGGTTCGCCGTTCATAGGAGTTTTCCACGGATAAAGTTAGAAAAAGAATTATATATTTTTTTAAAACCGATGCAAAAACACGTGAGCTAGACAATTTCGTTGATAAACCTGACTAAACAGTGACAGTGATATTAAAAAGTTATAGAACAGGCCCTCAGTAGTCACTTAAGTGACAAAGTCACTGGTTTTTGTCACAGTGACTGCACAGTCACCGGAGCTAGTTGTCACTGTGACCGACAAAAGCTGTCACGTCACACCTCTAGTATGTAGGATGATTTCTACGGCAAAATAATATTCATTTCCCTCTCCATACACCCTTGCAGCTTCCGAAAAAATATCCGAGCTTTTCTTTAAAAGCCCTCCCTAGCTTAGAATTGATAAAAATTGCTTGGATCAATCGTAATAAGCGAATACTCGGCGCATTATGTAGCAACGACTTAATATACAATTCAAATGTTGGTGATAGTTACCTGTGATCCTTGGGTATTGAAAAAAAAACTCCCGCATTTCACACTCACGCACGACTTTGAACACCCGAGAACGCAGCACGTTTGAATTTTAGGCATTCCTGTATATATACATAAATTATGACCGATCGGTGACCCCAAAATGTCATCAACTATTGAATTTTAATTTTGTCAAAAAACCAATATGGATTTCGACGGGGGCTCAGTTCTGAACATGCCTTATATCGTATGCACAATGAAATTCTTGAAGGTCTGGATGAAGGTTCTTGTGTCTTGGGCGCTTTTCTGGACGAGCAAAAGGCGTTTGATGTTGTAGACTATGAGCTTTTGCTATCCAAGCTGTACGCCTGTGGTATCAAAGGCTGTGTCTATGCTTTGTTGGCTTCTTTTCTGGCAAATCGGCCATGTGTCTCTAGAATTGGTCGTGTTGAGAGTGAGGTGGAATCCTTTAGCTGTGGGGTGCCTCAAGGTACTGTTCTGGGCCCAGTATTGTTCGTTTTATTTATAAATGATTTATAGGATTTATACTTGGAGAGGAAGGTTTTTGGTTTCACCGACGACACTTCTTTAATCTTTAGAGGGAGATATTTTGTTAGCCTAACTGAGTCTTGCACTAATGCCTTAATCATGGTTAAATTGTCGCTAGAGCTGAGGGGTCAGTAAGCCATGACGATCCCCTTAGCGTGGCGCTTCTTTTCGCGGAGATCCTCAGTGAACCAAAGGGTTAGCCCTCCTCCGGGAACCAGACATCCTGACTTCACGAAGAGGGAACGCAGGATTCACGACTGACATGAATGTGTTGAAGAAAATTCCAGCCATTTCGTTTGAACACTCTTCCGAATAACGCCGCAAATCACAGCCCCGCGGTTGATTGAAGTAATCTCCGGAAGATCAGAATGTTATCCGGAGTCACACGGCGAATAATTTTTGATTATGTGGGTGGGCAACGGCTGGACGAACGAATCGACAATTCTTGAACACTGTGATCAGAGATGTGAAGCGAGCTGTACGCTGACGAACGGAGATTAGTGAAAATGTTGTCGAGGCAGGAGCGCTTCCCAGTGTAGTGAGTCCTAGTGGGTCCTCGTCAGGCCATATGAGGCAATGACCCCCTCGATTTCCCGTCTATTGTTTGAATCAGAGTCAAAATCCACACTGAAGTCCCCAGCAAGGATAATGGGGGCGGCGTAGTTAAATGCCTTCCGAAGGAAGCCCTCAAACGACCCACAGAAGCTGACAAAAGAAGAACCAGGTGGTCTATAAACGCAGCAGATGATCATGTCAGGGGACACCAAGCGCACAGCAGATACCTCGTAGAGGCTCTCTACAGAAAGTACAGGGTTGTAGGATCCGGCAGAAACGTTCTTATTTGATTACTAACGATTGGTTTTTAAGGCTTTTCATTAATTGATTGAGTGATAGGAAGCCACGGACAACCACATAAGGACCAGCTTTAGAAAGCCGAAATGGACGTCACCGCATCAAATGGTTTTTGAGCAACTCATAAAACGGTCCGGACATTATAAAATCCGTCCCAGTAGCCCCGAAGAACTGACTGTACAGCCTGAAAGAGATCTAAAACTGGAGTTTGGTACCAAAACTTCGAATGTTTCCTTTGCGATCTACAGATTCAATGGGCAACTGGCCACCTCTCTGCCCCACTCTGGCTACGCCCAGTGTAGCCCATGAATTCGACTACCCCATTGTCTACATCTAATCTGGACTAACGTGAACCTAGATAGACCGCTCTGGAGTAGAGAAAACATGAATGGCCAAAACAAACGACAACGCGAAGCACTCATTTTTGACTCACAATCAGTTGCGAGACCCGTTGAAGTGACCTTAATGTGACGTACGGTGTAGGGGTCTGTTACGGCCATCACAATAGGCGCCTTTAATAACCGAAAATTCATTATCTCGAAAGCTCTCACTACTCGGCTGTACGATGAGTGATTTTTTTTCCTCTGAAACTATGATTGTTTGACCTTGAAACAGGGGAATTAAAGTTGGAACATAATGAAGAGTTTAGGAAATAACTTATTAACTGAAAATTGCCTAAAATTGCTTACTATTAAGGAAATCATTCAAGTTATTATTCAAGAGTTAACTGTAATCCCAATTCCTGACTTTTTAATTCGGAGAAACCCCCTACTCCTCTTTACCCGCTTCACAACACCCCTCCCTTTAAATTACTTTTTATACGTTTTTACTGCACAAACAGATGGGGAAGTTCAGTGGCATATGCCTTTTTCTAGAAAGAGGGTGAGAGTAGAGAGAGAGAGAGAGCGAGAGAGAGAATGATAGAATGAGTGAGAAAAAAAAGGTGAGGCTCCGGTGGGTGTCTAGCGAGTGTTTCACGTAATTAGCTTCCACCGTCTGATTATCATAGAGCCCACCTGGCCACAGCTGCCATCGATATATATCGCTTTTGCAACCCCTTTCCTATCCACCCCCGCCCGACCCGCCCACGCATTCGACGAGACTCTATAGTACGGTACTAATTTAATTTAATTTTCTCTCCCTTTAAAAACGCGCCTTTGTTCTTTGAAACGTCTAAAGGTACGCTGTCCTGTAATCACTGCTCCGTTTAAAAACCAGTCATAAAACTATGGAAGGGTTGGTGGGAAGGGGTGGGGGGGCAGTTTCTCGTTGTATATCGACCAGAAATGTGTTTAAATAACGGTGAACAGACTAATAAAATTGGGATCTGAGATGTTTATAGTCCGAATGCGGATTATTTCATATCACCCACGCGCCGCTTTACCACTATCCTGTTAATAGTTTTTATGACTTAACTAAGAGAGATTTTTTTTTTTTTTTTTGTATTTATTAACTTGTTTATAGTTTATCTATTATACACAAAGAAGGGCTCTTTTGAGTTTTAAAAGCCGCATGCCCTCAGTGAGTCACGATTTATTACCATAAAAGGGCTCCTCAGATATGCTCGGGTGGTGAGGTGGAGGGGTGGAAATGTTCCGAAGGTGTAATTACTCCTCTTTCATCAACTCCGTCTTTCCCTGAAACTTTCCCTTTGAAAATTCACCCCTATAATCTCGCGGGGGTCACTTTCACGGTGAGGTTGGACCTTTTGTGAGGGTGGGCGTAGTAAGAGGTGGTATAACCTCAAAGCTGTGTGAATTGCTATTCGAATTGACTTTTTTTGGGGTGGAGGGGATTCACTCTTTGTATAAAAAGACAAAATTAGCAGTTTTCTTACAGTTTTAAGAAGAAAATGCGAGATAAATTTCTTTTTTCGGCCTTCTGCTATAGACCTGTGCAGGTTAGCTCCAGAAGCTGACAGCTGACCCTTGTACCCCAAGTTTTCTAATCCATTAGCACACTTTGCTTCAGCGACACGCACGCTAAAGGCTCTATGCCCTTAAACGGCGTCAGGGCGGGGGTTCTGTTTGACATTCTTTTTTCACCCTTCAATTCCACCTAATTATTTTTAACAATTACAAAAAAAGCAGGCATTTTAATGTTGAGAGACCCTTAGGGTACAAATTAACCAGAAACTATAAAAATGAGGCTCATTTAAATTCTCCCCTATCCCTTCCTCCTTACTGCTTCTCTTTACCTTTTCAAGATAAGAAAGAATTTTTCTTTGTAAAAAGTTATAAGAATAATCGACTCCCTTTCTCTGTGTTTGAAGCGTATAACAGAGTTATGAAACTTAGCGTGACACTTTTATGAATTGCTCGTATTCCAAGTAAGAAAAAGAGCTTGGAAGCTAGCATTTTAACCCTTTCTATAATATTTTATCCACTTTGTTCCCTTTTTGAAGCTTTATATCTGATTTTAGATTACTGAGCCCTAAGAAAAAGTTCTGTTCTGCATTTTTTCGCTGTTGAATAAATTAAAATTATTTATCTTCGTAATAAATTGTCGGTTCAGTGGTGAAAATTCTTAATATTTTCTCTGGAATAACGTAAAGGCGCAAAACAAAAACAGACAAACAAATTTTGTTTTTTTTCCACTTCACAGAGTGACATCGTGCATCAAAGCGTCTACGAGCTAGTCCATTCGGAGGATCGCGAGGAACTTCAAAGGCAGCTCATGTGGAACTCGTTTTTGCCGCAAGAGTCGTCGGGGCTTCAACTTCAGGACGCCCTTCACCCGGAGCACGCTCATCTTCTCGAAAGAAGTTTCACCGTTCGATTCAGGTGTCTTCTTGACAACACATCCGGTTTTCTGGTGAGTAAACAAAAAAAAAAAAAAATTATCCACATCATATTATCCCCGCCCCTCACGACCATTACAAATTTCCAGTTTTGTACAACAATAGACTAAAATATTTAATTAAATTGCTTCTTCATGATAGCCAAGGATTCAAGGTGAGGGTTAGCGTACATACAGTGGCTGGTGTGGGGAAGGGCACACCATCCCAGCCAACCGATCAAAATGGACCTACAAAAAAACTTAAAAGAAAACAAAATAGGGGGAAAAATTGTGAAAAATCTATTTATTCAAGACTAAAATAGAGAACACCCGCTCATTTTGCGTTAAAATTTAGGGAAAAACACCAATAATTTGACCAAAAACTTGACAAAGTTTTGAGACAAAACTTGACTAAATTCAAAACAAACTAAAATGATAGGAAAAATGGCTAATTCGTGGTTTGGCTAAAATTGAGGAATAGCGCTAGTTCGTGGCGATAGTGTGGCGGTAATAAAATGGCCAAACTGAGAAATTCGCTCCCTAAAAGTCAGCAAACTGGCTATTCGCGCTCCAAAAACGGCAAACTGACAAAAGACAATATATGGCCATTCGCACACCAGAAGCTGGTGAGACGAAATGTTCGGGCCCAATCAAGAATTGCAAAACACACAATTTGGGCTCCAAAAGTGGCCCTACTGGCTATTCACAGCCTACAAATGACCAAACTCACTATTCTGGCTTCAAGAATGATCAAACTGGCTATTTATGTCCTAAAAACTATGCCCCTAAAAGTGGCAAACTGACCAAAGGCGAAATTACCATTCACGCTCCAGACTGGCGTGACGCATTTTTCGTGCCCAAAGAATTGTAAAACTTTTGCGAGGCCACGAGCCAGACGCAAATAGCCCTGAAGTTCAGGGAATAGCCTCTAGACACATCATTCACATAATCTCGCTCCAAGGCCAAACACTGACTGATTCAGATTGGAAACGCCGTTGAAGGGGCTCTCTACGTCGTGATTTCAGACGTCTTTGGCCACTTTTGCCCGTTATCAGTGGCCGTAAGAATTTTCCAGCGAGTGGCACGGTGGCTGAATCGACAGTCCCGGGGCCGTAGCAAAGGATTTTCTGTGTATAGCATTATCCCACAATTACGCAGCTAGGCGTGATTCGGTCTTATAGTACATCTCTGGATGACGTATGCAGATTTCACCTGTTACTTGCAGGCAATTGCCTGTCCCCAGGGGGCAGGCAATAATGGTCTGAAGAACACTCGAAACGCATAATTTCGCTTCTTCCGATGCTCCTGTCTCTCACTCTCCCTCTCACTATCTCCATCTTGCTGCGATGCCTTCGAATGACCGGTGCCAAGGCCGTTGCCGACCTTTAACCGGCACACCACCCAATCCGTCGCCCGGCCGCCACAGCGAGAGGCGGGTGTCTCCCCCGGTCACGGTCCGTTAGCCACGGCTGGTGGCCAGCCAGCCGTGCCCGAGAGAGACCACGCGGAGGAGGACGTTCTTCATGACCGGGAGAGTGGCGAAACGCCTCCGACCCGACTTACTCCTACCATCTACAATGGGCATCATGGGCCCTAGCCCTCATCGCGCCAATCAGACGCGGGAGAAGGACAGGACCTTTTCAAACTCCCTCCGGACTAGCGCCCGGGTCCGCCGGAGGGCACTCCACTCCCCACTCCCGACGACGCAACTCGTCATAAAATCCGCGGCGACGTAGTACGTGTGGTCAGCGGTCTCGTCCTCGTCACCGCAAGGCACACAAAGGAGACTCCCACCGCCGGAATAGCCACAACTTGGCGTTGAAAGATCCATGACCGGTGAGGATCGAGGTGGCCGCGTGTTCAGGTTTGAACCACGACCTGGCCGCTGCCAACCGAATTCCTCCTGTTGGGCAAGAATCCAAACAAACGCCTACCCGTTGCACTGCCAGTCCAACGCTCCTACCAGGCCTCCACGACCTGCAAGGCGGGTCGCCCAGTCATCTCGGCACCCAACCAAACCCAACGAGTTGGATATGGCCCGGCGCGGCGCCGGGGGTGTCAGAGCTGACAGTCCTGTACGCCATGGCTACCCTGATCAAGGCCTGCCGATGCCACTGCAGGCTAACGACTTCCTCCCTCTGTGCCTTAGAAGGGTGGTGCCGCCACCAGGTTACCCCATAAAAGAAGATCGTCATAAAGACCGATCCCACGTAGCGGACTCGGCAGCGGAAGTCCGCCCCCCACGTGTTCCCAGCCGTAGCCTGGGGACACGTGGAACACGAATTTGCCCGCCACTACGTCTAGATGCGGGCTTGCCCCTCTGTGGCGAGCAATCTGGACGCCCCACGAGAGCCCCCGTTAGGCTCACCCCCTGGTGTGGTACAACCAAGGAGCTGTCTCGTAGTAGTCGACCCCGCATGATGACCACCAGGGTCTTGTGCACCGCGAGAGTCAGCCTCGCAGCCCCGCACCACCCATCGACGACACCCAGGATTCGAGTAACCTCCCGGCTGAGCCTCTCCAGCGAGCTGGCTGAGACGACGACGGCGAGGTCGTTGACATACGCCACCACCCCTACGCATTTCCCCTCGAGGAGCCGCTTGAGACCCGCAAAAAGAAGGTTCCATAGAGCAGCCGAGAGCACCGTGCCCTGGGGTCACCCTTGTGATACCGGAGACTCCGCCTGGTGCCTGGCATAGTGGAGCCTCACTGTCCTCAACGTGAATGGTACGAGGCCACTACTCGAAATATTTCCCAGGGAACACCGGACTCACGCTCCGCTGCCAAAGACAAGCGGCCACCACGCGGAGTCGAAGGCGCCCTCATCCAAAAGCACCGCTGCTGAATATCTACACCGGGAGGAGTCGACCCTGTAGGGCCGATCTAAGGCCGCCTCGGTCGAGCCTCGCCGGATCGCCCTAAACTGATGCTCATGAAGCTCCCCCCTATGAAAGGCTCCATCCTCGCTAGGAGGAGGCGCTCCTGGGCATTGCTTTCACAAGGCAGGAGACTGATAGGCCGGTAGCTCCCCAGCATGGTAGGGTAGTCCCGATCCGCCGACTTCAAGATGAGACGTACAACCGCAACCCGGCCACCTTGCCGGAAAGTACCCTAAAACCAGACTGCAGTTTTAAAGGTCCAAGTAGGCCTCCACAACTGATGGGTCCGGCAAATGCCTCAATATCACGGGCGGACCCCACTCTCTCTCTCTTTATCTCTTTATGAATAGCATGCAAGCATAATAGAAATCACGAGAATGGGATAAAAAGTGGCCCAGACACCAAATAGTTCCACTGCTCATTTCGGTTACACTTTTATACGTTAATTAGTAAGACCGACACGGGCCAGCCGGTTCTCTGTGTGGAGGGGAAGGCCTAAATCCTTCTTTCTTTTTTGTAAAGCCAAACGGGTTTTAATTCAATATCCACGCACCCCCACCCCCAATCGTTTAAAAAGTTAAAACAAACCCAGAGCCCATAAATTAATCGGTTTATTAGCAGATTAATTAGTTAATAATAACTTTAATTTATGCTTATTTCTTCGCTACGCGAGTGCGCTTACGGGTTCAAAGTAAAAGTTTTAACTTCCTCTAGCCCCCTACCCACACCTCCCCTCCCCTCCCTGACAGCAACCCTTTTACCGTACTCATTTTGTTGTAGCCCCCATGCATTCCGTGAAAAAAAAAGTAAGACTAATTGAAGAGCATTCGAAAAGGGTGCACACACACACACATCGAGCGGATGTTGAGGCCAGTTTACTACGATATTATCTCAACATCGAAGATCCTCTCAACGTCGAGAAAAGAAACAAGAAACATAGTGAAATAAATTGTCGAGTCATAATTTGTTATAAAATTATCAACTTTTTCAAGTATAACTCCTTCCTTTCCTACCATGGACTAATAGGTTTCTTATTTACTATGCTCGTGATACGATACAACTGATTCACTTAAATCATTGTCCAAAATGTACAGGAAGGCGGCGTACCATTTACAATTTTACTCTCCACAAAATTCGCGCTTGTTATTGGTTTAATTAAGCCAATAACCTCCTCTCTCCCGCCACCAGCACACAAAACAGGAAAACAGGAAGACTTATTGTTTTGAGCTACTTAAAACACGGGAGCGTTTAAAAGGCTTGGTGGTCATGATAAAGTGGTGCGGAGGGTGGGGAGTGGGGCATTCTTGTTTAAAAGCTTCCTTGGGCCGTGGGAAAAATCTGTGACTGAAACGCAAACAAAAAATTGAAAAGCTGCCTGGCCGGCTGTTGTTGAGCAAAAGTAATGAAAAGACTATGGCCGGAGGAAAATTATAGCAGCGTTTTTTTGCCGCTCCTGAACAGTTCCAAGGTTTTAACTTCTTCATTTAAAAAAAAAAAATTCCCCCCGCGATGGACTTTTTTTCTGGCTTGTGAAACTGAGTACGGCACTCAGACGTCGTCACTTCCTCTCAAAAACAAGTACGTAAATAATAACCATTAATCGTCAGTTTTAAAGCTGATTGTTCCGTTTCTCGGGCTATATTGATAGATTTCTGATCCATCGAGTAAGTTTCAGCGGCAAAATTACGTTAAGGACAGAAAAAATTGGCATTCCATGGTCCAATCTCGTTTCTATATTATAAGGACCAAACTTTCAAGCTTCGTAGCGAAAAAATTAGTTTTTGACGGTGATGAGCTGGCCTGGGTCGGATCCAGAGTCGGCTCAAGGATCTGGGGGCCATGATGTGAATTTCCTTGGCAAAGTAGCTCTCTATCTCCGAAAATTTTGAAATATCGAAAAAATGAAGAAAACCCAAACGCGGGAAAAATGAAAAAACAACACATTGAACATCCGTGAAAGAGCGTTTTCCCCCGATTTGTCCACGGATTGGCGATTTTTCTCAAATTCAGCCGCGAGTTAATTAGTAATGATTGTCAGTTTTGTCCGCGAATCAGGATTGTCCCAATTTTGCCCTCTAATTAGCTCTTTTTGTCATTTTCATTACCGAATTAGTGATTTTGCTCAACGCCATTATTTTCTCAATAATTTTTCCGTTGATTATTGTTCATCCCAATTTTAACTGCTAATTAGCGACTTTTCTCTTTTGGATTCGCGAATGAGCGATTTTTTGCAATTTCAGTTGCGAATTTCCCATTTTTCTCAAGTTTAGCCCCGAATTAGTGTTTTTATTTGTTTTTTCTCAATATTTAGCCGCGATTTTTATCTTGCTTTTATAGCCTTGAATTAGCGTTGTTTCTTCCTCTTTTTTAGTCTTTTTTTGCCTTTTCGCGCTTGCAAATCCGGAACTTGTATCAATTTCACTCAAGTACAGAAAATTAGCGTTCTTTTCCTCATTCCACCCATAAAGTGACATAACTATACGATAGCGATTTGTTTCTCAATTTTGGTCTGGAAGTTTCATCGAGATTCATTCGAGCGCTTTTTTCAAACGCTTTGCTGCGTTCTTGCCCCAAGTACAGCATACATATAAGTGCTTAAATAATTAAGATAATTGAGCTTAGATGACCCTATCTACGGACATTTAGGGGAATACTCCACTCCTCACCGCACCACCCTAGTCACAACTGTGAATTCGAGGGAGTGGGGAGGCTGAAAATATACAAATTAATCTATAAATTAAATACTTACTACTTTAATTGTTTTGAGTTCCGAGAAAAAATTGCTCCCCATGTGGGAATTGAACTCACGACCTCCTAGTTTCGCGCCAGACACTCTTACCAACTGAGCTATCCAGGGAGTCCACGCAAAGAGCGAATCCACCCAGGAGAAATCCTCTCTCGGAACTCAAACTGCACCTATCGGGGCAGTCATTTTTCCTAATGTGTCCGGCAATTAATTGAATAATTGAGCTTAGATGACCCTATCTACGGACATTTAGGGGAATACTCCCCTCCAATTATTTCTCGGAACTCAAAACAAGTAAAGTAGTAAGTATATAATTTAGAGATTAATTTCTTTATTTTCAGCCTCCCCAATCCCTCGAATTCACAGTTGTGACTTTGTTGGTGAGGTGAGGAGGGGAGTATTCCCCTAAATGTCCGTAGATAGGGTCATCTAAGCTCAATTATTCAATTAATTGCCGGACACATTAGGAAAAAAAATAATTAAGATAAATACTTAGCTGCGTCGCGGCTAAAGTTTCCTTGAAGCTTAAAAGCGCCAATTAGAGGCTAGAAGTAGGTCGGAAAAAGCGCTAATGTCAGGCTAAAATTAAGACAAGGTTTTAATTCATGAATGAATTGAGAAAAAAATGCCCTAATATCGGCTAAAAAGGAGATAAATCCACGGATAAAATTCACGGCTAAAATTGTGAAAAAACCCTGATTCACGATTTGAATTGGAGAAATGTAGAATGTAAATGTAAAAAAATTGCAAATGTGGGAGTTCACAGAAAATTCGCCGCGGTTTTCGGTGGCCAATTCGAGGCCAATTTAGGAAAAAACGCTAATTTACAGCAAAATAAGTAAAATTGAGCAAAATCGCGGCTAAAATAGATGCAAATCGCTTATTCACGGCTAAATAGCTAATTTACCGATGAAATCGAGAAGAAGCGCTGAAGTGTAGAAAAAACGCTAATTTGCGGTTAAAATGGGGAGAATGCCTAATCGCGGCTTATTCTGAACGGTGACTTTACGGGGGGCGCTGGTGAAAGATTCGCCAGAGGGCGCCAAATGTCCAAGGCCGGCACTACTTATGAGTTTTGGACACGACGAACACAAAAAAATCTGCGCGTTCAACCTCTTTGACCACGATTTCCAGATGAAATTCAGCAATGTCCAAGGGTCTCAAAACCACGTCCGGTTCAAATCGAAACACTTTGAAAATAATAAACATTCAGCCTAAAAACCGTACAGTTAACCAGTTCTAGTTGCCTGACCAATTTCTGGCAAAAATGATCAAAATTAGAAGAAAATGGCAAAAACCGCGTATCTTAAGGTTCCTCGACACTGGGAGTCTGAAAATCTAGACGAATTTCTGATCAGACGAGCGCTTGAAGTGGTTCTCTCTGTGCATGATGCCGCCGTTTTGACCGTACTTATTGCACACGATCCTATTCGTTGGGGGGGGGGGGGGGGGGCGAATGGTTCACAGATTGAGTCAATTAATATTTTAAGGGCTCGAATTTCGGCCATTTTTTCGACGCAGCAAGTCACAATAGCCATGGCACGAATCGTGTCAGTTAAGCTAAATAAATGAAGCAAATACAATTACTATAGCAATTTTAATAGCGTGGAGGCTCAGAATTTGGTCATTTTTGATGCACGAATGGTCCGTTTAGCAATTTTTAGGGCGTGATTAAGTCAATCAAGCAACTTTTAGTTCAACAAATTTTCAGTTTAACCATTTACAGACCGCATAGAGTCAGTTTTACCAATTTTTGAGTGTGAATTGCCAAGGTTTTTTTTTTTTTCTGCGCAATCTGTCAACATGAGAAATTTATAGAGGGCGTGAATAGTCAGTGTGATATTTTCAGGGCGCACGAATTTGTCTTTTTAGTCTAGAGTACAAACTCAGTTTAGCCATTATAAAGACCGGAATAGTTAATTTAACCATTTTGGGGACACAAACAGTCAGTTTTGCAATTTGTTGGTGCAAAAAGTTTGTCATGCCATTTGACGGTTGAGAATGGTCAGTTTTGCCATTTCCAAGGTGCAGATTGTCAGGTCATTTATATGTATAAGGAGTGAATATTAGCCAGAGGGATATTATCAGGGTAAGAATCGTCAGTTTTGCCATTTTATGATCCGAATGATCAGTTGCCGGTTTTAAAACAGGAATTGCCTGTTTGGTCACTTTTACAGCAAGCATTGCACGTTTAGCCTTTTTCACGCACCTATGGCCAGTTTTGGCCATATTATTCAGGGCAGGAATCACGCTGTACAGGCATTTTCAGCGCGCGAATTCGGGGCTCGACAGTCTCACCAAGTCAGTTTCACCATTTTTATAGCGTGAATCAGTCAGCTCACCATTTTTAAGGCACGTATTGCCAGTTTCGCCATTTTTCAGGGCGTAAATAATCACGTTCAATCCAAAAGGCGCGAATAGTCAGTTTGGTCATTCTTTACACGCGATGACGCGAATAGTCGATTTTGCACTTTTCAGGGCAGGGATAATCTGTTTAAGCATTTTATGGCGCGAATGTCAGTTTAGCCGTACTTGGAAGGCGAATATGGTCCGTCTAGCCAAAGGCGCAAAATGGTCAGTGCTGGCCATTTTTGACGCGCGAATGGTTGATTTAGCCATTTTCAGGGCTGCAAGAATCGTCAGCTTAGCCATTTTTAGGGCGCTTGAAGTCCGTTTGGCTTATTTTTAGAGCGGGGATTTCCAGTTTGGCAATTGTTAGGGCACAAATATATTCAGTTCTGCCATTTGTAAGGCGCTAATCGTCAGTTTTACCACTTTGGGGCGTGATTATCGTTTACCGATAGCCGTTTTTTAGGGTGGGAATAATAGCTACAGTTTGGCTATTCTTATAGCCAGTAAATGGCTATCATCAAGCTATTTTCAGTGGAGCATAATAAACAATCTCCCAAGCCTCTTCTATGAGCAAATCCTAAATCGGCGGCTAAACCTTACTAGATTGAGGAGTCCACCACAGTGATCTCACAGTTTTTAACCTCCTGCACCCAAACTTTCCCGCGGGCAGCCCTGAAGTCTAAGGAAAAATCTCGACGTACGTGAACCTCTATGGGCAGCTCGGTTCGGGTATTTCTACGAGGCATGAATTGTCCGCAGTTTCACCGTTTTCAAGCCGCGGAGGATCAGTTTTTTTTTTTTTTTTTTGGGTGCCGATAGCCACTTTGAAGACGCGAATCGTCTGTAGCCGCTGTAGGGCGCAAATGATCAGTTTAGCTAATCTTTGGGCCATAAATGTCTGGTACGAGTATGCCATTTTTAGGGCTTAAATAGCCAGTTTTGCTATTTTTAGGGAACGAATCGTCAGTTTAGACATATTCAGGGCACGAAAGGTTCAGTTTGGTCAATTTTGGCGCTGGATAATGGTCGATTTTACATTTTCCGGACGCTATAGAGTTGTTATTACAAATTTTATGACCGAATAGCCAGTTTGGCCATTTTTACGGCGCAGTATGGTCATTTCTAAGGCATGAATAGTCAGTGTGATATTTTCAGTGCTCGAAACATCAGTTTTACCAGTCGAAATGGTCAGTTTTGCTGTTTTTAGAGCGTGAAATTTCTATTTTTCTAAGCGCTAATGACCAGTTTTGCCAATTTAAGGACAGGAATCGTCTGTTTAGGCATTTTTAAAGGCGTGAAGCGTCAGATAAGCTATTTTTAGGGCGCATAGAGTCAGTTTTGCCGATTTCACGGCTTGGATAGTTAGTTTGGCCAATCTTAAGGGCGCATAGTCATGAGGTTTGACATTTATAGGGCGCGAATGGGACGTCAAACCAAGGCGATAATGGTCAGTTTGGGCAAAGGGTCGATTTTGGCGCGAATTGTCAGTTATGCTTTGTCTAAACATAGCAGCATAGGCTGCAATTAGTCCCTTTAAGCCAATTAGGCGCGGATTGTTATTTTGACAATAATCTGTTAAGGCATGTCCAGGCCGCCTGTAGAGTCATTTTGGCCATTCTAGAGCGGGAATCGCCAGTTTGTCTATTTTTAGGGCGCGTGGAAGTCATTTTAGTGGTTTTAAAGAGTGGTAAATGCCAATTTGTAGGACTCAAATTAGACATATTCAATGCAAGAATCTTCAGTTTTGCGATTTTGGTCAGTTTAGCGGTTTTTAGATAGTGAATTACTGTCCTGTCAAGCCATTTTGAGGTCAATCGAGCGAAGCGCACAATTTCCCAATCCCAAGCCTCTCGCTTGAGCAAATCCTGGATCCGCATCTCAGTACGAGTATGCCGCTTTTAGGTCGTGACTAGCCAGTATTGCTTGTTTATAGGGCCCGAATGGTAAATTTAGACATTTTCAAGGCGTGAAGGCTCAGTTTGGCTATTTTTGACGTGCGAATAGTCGTTTTTGACATTTTCAGGACGGGAATAATCTGTTTAGGCCTTTTTAACGCGCGAATCGTCAGTTTTAACTATTTATAAATAGGCCACAAAAAAGTCATTTTTGCCAATTTTAGGGCCTGAATAGCCAATAAGCGAATTCGCGTCAGTTCACCTTGTGGGGGGGGGGGAGGCAAATAGAATCGGTTTTGCCGATTTGTTGGCTTGAATGCCCAGTCTGGCCATTTTTAGGGCGCATAGAGTCAGTTTTGTCATTTATAAGGCGTGAATACGTCAGTTTGACCAGTTTTGGCGCGCGGGTGGTTGATTTTGCTATTTTTCGAGCAGGAATCATCTGTTCAGGCATTTTCAGTGCACAAATTGCCGGTTGATTCAGTTTTAGGATTCTTAAAAAGTCAGCTTGGACAGTTTTAGAGCCTTCAGTTTGGCTATTTTTAGCGCACAAATAACCAGTTTAGCTTTTTTCAAGGCGGAATACGTCAGTTTTGTCATTTTTAAGGTGCGAATGGTCAGTTTAGCCATTTTCATGGCGGGAATCGTGATCTTTCAGTAATTTTGAGGGTCACACGAATCGTTGTTTTAGCTATTTTCAGGGCGCGTGAAGTCATTTTGGCTATTTTCATGGCTCAATAAGCATAGTCAGTTTTGCCATTTTGGGACGCGAGTGTAGTCAGTCTAGGATTCATAATGGTGGGACTAGCTAATTTAGCAATTTTTAAGCAGCGAATGGCTGTCAAGTCAATCTTTTGTCGAATTTCTCTAGCCCCTCTCTCTTGAACAAATCCTGAATCCATGCCTGGACAGTGGAATAAATACCATTATGCCGGGATAAATTACTAAAAAACGAACTTTTAGGGTATTTTTTTAACGGGCTGGAATACATTTTAACCGTTTTCTGACGGAATTTTCAGGTTGACTTGACAGGAAAAGCAAAATGTCAGTTTGCAACGCTGGGTACGGGTTGGAGAGTTGCAGCAGGTGTTGACGTTGCGCGGTTGCAATACCAACGAACTTTTATTAATTCTTCCTTATTGAATTGTTGACTGTAGTAGTTTGGTCCGTGACATAATTCTGTGAAACATCATGTCGATTGATTAGTTCAGAGGTGGGGGTATTGCAGGAAGAATTATCGAGAAATTAAATTATCATTTTCCACAGTCTCCCAGTGCTGAGTTGTAATAATATTTTTTATTTATTTATTTCTCAAAACTGGGCTCCCGCGAAGGTGATGAAGATATGACCCCCCCCCCCGCCATCGCTCTTCGTTACCAACACCAGAACACCCCATTTTCACGCAGGGCGTCTTTATTAATTTATAGGTCCAGTTCGCTTGACTCGGAATCCTCTTTTTAAAGAGGCGAGTTATTTGTTTTTCTCGAAGTAGCTGGGGCTCGAAGAATCTTCTCAGCGGGGCAATTTTAAGTCGGGACAACAGTTTCTTGAAGGGAAAAAACGTTTCTTTTTATTTTCAATTAGCCACACCATGAGGGTCATTTTTATTTTTATAAAAAAAAAAGTTCTTATAAGTAAAAGAAAAATATGGAAGTAAAAACGATCATTACTAGTTTGGTGATTGTCGCTCTTTTGCCCACCTGACGGTCTTCGGACATATGACAGATGTCCGCGTTGAACAGGAAGTTTTATGCTTTGATACTCATCTTTTCTAATTAAAAACAAAGAATGTTCTTGCATTAAAAGAGTTTTTTCTCTCTCTTTCAACCCAATTTATCACTTTCTTTTTGTACTTTGTTCTCAGAGGCTGGACATACGAGGAAGAATCAAAGTTCTCCACGGTCAAAATCGTAAAACCGAAGAGCCGCCGCTCGCTCTGTTCGCACTGTGCACGCCTTTCGGACCGCCGTCCCTTCTTGAAATCCCACACAAAGAGGTGATGTTCAAGAGTAAGCACAAATTGGATTTATCGCTGGTGTCGATGGATCAAAGGGGCAAGATGCTGTTGGGTTATACGGATGCCGAGCTCGCCGACATGGGCGGCTATGATCTAGTCCATTACGATGATTTGGCTTATGTTGCGAGCGCCCATCAGGAGTGTAAGTTATTTCGGGGTTGAGGTGGATTTACGGCGGTTTTATACGATTTTATTATTATTTTTTTTTTTAGTACTTAAGACTGGAGCCTCTGGGATGATAGCGTACAGGTTTCAAAGTAAGGACGGACAGTGGCAGTGGCTGCAGACTAGCTCGAGGCTTGTTTACAAAAATTCGAAGCCGGATTTTGTGATCAGCACGCATCGCCCTTTGATGTAAGATTAGAGAGGAGGGAGGGGGCTTTTAATATTTCCAAATTTAAATTCTAAAAAAAAAAAAAAAATGGTTTTAGGGAGGAAGAAGGGAGAGACCTCCTGGGGAAGCGAACGATGGACTTCAAAGTGAGTTACTTAGACGCTGGCCTCACCAACAGCTACTTTTCCGACAGCGAGCTCGTCTGTCCGGGCAGTCAAACGGGACCTGCTGCACCCGCTACAACGCCACAGAGAGTCAATCGTCGCTACAAGACACAACTGAGAGACTTTCTGTCTACGTGTCGAACGAAACGCAAACTGAGTTCAAACAACGCGACAGTCGCTTCGGCCGGTACGGAAACGGCGGCGGCCGAATTCATTGTTCCGGATTCGGCCGCCGCAGTCGTCGCCGCCGCAGCAGCTTATCCAAATTTGAATGTGTACGGAAGTAGCTATCCGACGACAACGCCTCCAGATCCGTACGTTAGTCACGGGGGTAACTTCCATCAGACTCTCTACGATAATCGATTCCTAGCGTCGACAACGGAAAATTTATTCCATCAGTACCGACCCCTCGGCTCATATTATCCTGAGTATCACACGAGTAGTACGCCTTATGTGTCGAACGGGTTTCCAGTGCCATCTTGTTTGCCAACGTATGACTCATCCCCTGTCCATCAGATTGGTAAAACTGACTGCGATAAAATCTATTCATGCCATCAGCCCTTGGAACAGAAATACGCCACCGTGATAGACAACACGCGATATGGAAAATGTTTGGATGTCACCGGCTACCCAGTTGCCCCAACTCTTCAAGGCGTTGTCACAGTTCCACTGTGCGATCAATCCCACAAAAAACTAATCAAAACTACCGACAACATGTCCTCTTCCAACTCCGCCTGTTCCTCGCCCGCAGCAGCCGGTGGCGGAAGCGTCAATGGCATGATCAAAATGGAGGACAACGCCGTCAGTCACCACTATTCCCCTGAACCGCCACGACAAACCGTTCTCATGTGGGGGAGCGGTTGCGCTCCCTCGTGCACACCCAACTCCTCCAATTCAAGGTCACCACCGCTCCCACCGCCACCACCATCACAACCACCGTCGGCCTCTTCCTATCAACACCAGCCCCCCGAAAGGAAGTATGCCGCCTCTGGTGTCGCTCAGGATCCGCTCAAATCACTGGCTGAAATGAACAATATGGCCGAAGCTAAATGGAAACCGGAGACGCCGCCACATGTTCCCAGCCCAAAGTACAGCCACTATCAGTATACTGAGCATGGCCAAGAGGTATGGCCTCACCAGATCTATCCTTACCACCAGTGAGTCACTTTGTTTTATTCACCCAGTAGGTTCTCAAAAATACTTTTTTCCATACTAAACAACCGTTCACGTGCGGTATATGACGTGCGAAAAAATAGGCTCGAGGAAATAACCAAAAAAAGGCGGTCAGAAATCGTTCGAACGACCAAATTTATTTGATTTTGTAGGGTCTTTCAGACGATTTCAAACCCTAGCGATAACAATTTTTTTTTTTTTTTTTGTCAAAGAATTGTACTGGGAGGAATGAAAAACAGCATGTATTCTCTTACTTCATTTCTATCTCCCCTCTGTCTTCTTTATTAACTTATTTTTCGCACTTTTCAAAGATTTTCGGGTGTCCCACTTGCAGGACTCCTACATCAATGGAGGGGGGGGGGGTGCTTGTCCAATCAGGGAGGGGGTTTTGGGTTCAGCAGATATCTCATCATAATGGATTCAACCAATGAATCAACAGCGTCGAAATCCCTCGCTCTTTTAACTTAACCACAGGGAAATTCCCCCAAGTTTGAGAGGGGGGGGGGGCACAAATAATATTTTCTACTTTTTTTTCGCCTTTTTTAGTGCACCTTTGAATTCACAAATCACTGTTCGAGTAAACATTTTTTCGAATGGCTTCGTATCGCCGCAACTTTCTCTTATTATGCGTGCTTTTTTTTTCGCATGCGTATATAGCCTTTTTTTTTTTCTTGAACATTAATATTTTTCCCCTCAATGTTTACTACCTAAAATTTAATCGTTTAATACAAATAAAATCGTTCAGGCCATCAGGGGATTGCGGATATCCGCAGATAAGCAGGACGGGAGTCCTCTGTTGTCCATCTCTCAGGTGACAAACACCCTACTCAACCAATAACACGAGGTAAGGAGAGAGTCACACCCCCCCCCCACCATCCACCCTACTTCAACCTCCACAACGTGTACTCATTTATTTGTTTAAAGTTAAAACAGGAAGAAATGGAATTTCTTCACGACGATTTCGGTCCACGCTTTTTCCAAGAGCTTTTAAAATACTCATTTTAAGACAAAATGTGTTTCATTTTTTTTTTTTTTTTTTTTTTTGTATGAAAACATTGGAATCAACAAACGAATAATAACGAATAACTTGTAACTTTATTGTGTGTTTTTTCTGTGATATGTGTTTATTTTATTATTTCCATTGATGTGATTTTTTCTTTGTATTTATATTTGTTAGTTAAAATTAACTAAAGGGAAGTTGTATTTAAGTTATGTGTACATTTTGTAGATTTAAAAACTATTTCTTCCTAAAAAAAAAAAAAAAAAATGAGTATAAAATCAAAATTATTGTAACAGAAAGAAACTTTTGTCTAATCGTGCAATTATTTATACGCTACACTAGATTTGAACATAAAAAAAAATCAAACTTTCTTATTTTTATTTTATTTGACTAGTTGGAAGCCTTAAAAAAGTACAAAAAAGATTGAACTAGGCCTGCTCGGCCGTAAAAAAATCAAAATATTGTAAAGGCTTTCAACATTGTCGATTATATTTTGTGCGAAAAAAAAAAAAAAAATAGTTTTGTAAATATTGTAAGAGAAAACATTCAAAGTGCTATCTTCCGATCCTTTTAAACAAAGAAAATAATTAAAAAGTAAGAAGAAGACATTGAGAGGAGAAAAAAAAACTTTAAAATAAATTCAGTGCTTGAACAAATCATGGAGTTTTGTTGTTGTTGTGCGTATGTATTATGTAAATGCCTGCAGAGCTACAGAGAACGCTTCAGGCTTCAGAGAGCGCTTAGTTCAGGGTTGGCCGACATTTTTTGGTCGTGGATCAAAAAATTGAACCGCAAATCGAACGTACTTGTGGACCCTGTTCTGTAATTTTAATAACAGTAGCCAACGACAGTAATGGTGTTTCCACATTCATGAATAATAATAAACCGATGTGTAAAATTTGCAGCGTCTGCTGGTCTGCGACAGACGTGATTTATGAGTCGCCTAAAACTTGCTCAACTAAGACATACAGGTGGTTCCAACCTGACACGCATCAGAATAGCCGCTGGCGCAGTGGCCCTTAAACCCAGTGGCCCAGAAATGAATGTTTCGCGTCATGGTCGCTGGTATCAACCGATATTCTCCACTCTCGAGCCACTAGTACAAGCGCTCAGTTAAAGGGAGACAAAGAAATTGCCTGGGTGTTTCAAACATCGTGTTCAGGCCAATATTTAGGCGTAACGGCGAGTTTTACAATTGTGTCGATATTGAAAAAATGTCTACCAATATCATTTAATCCCTAGCAATGCCTAGAAACCGACCAACTGGAAATTGGAGCGCATCCTCAAATATTTCGCAATATTGGACGCACGTGTGGCCGCTCCATTCAAGTCCATGCAAAACTGCATATTTTAGGCAATATTTACACGAATTGCCGCATTGAAAGCAGAATTTACGCGAAACGCCAAATCATAAGCACTATTAGCGCGAAATGTCACACTTGGAGAGAGGGGGTTCGCCAAACACCGCCAAATCGGCGGAAAAATTCTCGAGAGACGCGAGACCCTGAGGGCCTCCTCACTGAGGGGAAAAATTAATGTTGAACGCCCCCACATCTAGGGCAAAATTTATGCAAAAGGTCAAGCCGCAAGGGCGAACTTTAAGTAAAACGTCACATGGTTGGGGGGGGGGGAACTCTTTCGAAAGGCCGCGGCTTACTGAGTGAACTACGTAAAATGCCCCACGGTGGGCAAAACGCAACTTTCGGATATACACTCACGAGAATCGCCACTTTCAAGGCAAAATTTACGCGAAAGCCACGTCAAGGGCAACAATTATGCAAAACGCTTCACCGTAAGAGCAATGTTATGGTGACATGTTGTCCATTTTATGAAAAAACTCGTTAGTTTCACGAAGGAATCGTCAATTTCATAAGGAAATTGCCTGTTTTATTAGAAAACTTTCAATTTTCAATTTATAAGAAGGCTTAAGCTTATGAGACCGACAACTCCCAACCGCAAACATGCTGAGTCGCTTTTTAGTTGCGTTGCATTAGTCGATTTAGTACCGCATTTGGGTTGCACCTGGTGGACGAATTTCACTCCTCTGTCCCGCTACTCAATTTGTCCCGTTAAATGTTCCGCTTTCTCAAGTTCGTCCCACCTGGTCCCACTTTTTCGAATATTCCAAACATGATCTTATACAAGATGTTTCAGTTGTAATACAATAATTATGAACTTGCACATACTATTGCGCAAAAAGCGTTACTTTTTACTCATTTTCGGAAATGATTCATTGAGGAGATACACGCGTTTTTACGAATTGAACCTTTTTTTTTTTTGCACAAATGCCACGCTTAGAGCTAACATAATTGTGGCCAAGACTGACGACAAATTTGATAAGATTTCTCAAAATGTCTTGCAAGAATCCTTCGTGAAAATTGTACACAATAGGGGGCGATATAGGAGCGATCACCACCCCCGTCAGCTCGGCCACTCTCAGAGAAATGGAGGGCAATAAAAAAGGAAGGGAAATTGAATAGAATTTATACAAATGAGAGGGAAAGCCAATCAGATATCAAGATCCTAGAACTAGGAAGTTGGAAAATAATTAAATAACTTATTTTAGTATTAATTGGTAGTGCCAATTTGCTGACAAATTAGTGAAATTGACTTTTGAAAGAGCCAAACCCACAAAATTTTGCTTTCGATAGAGCATATCCCACGGAATTTGGGTTTTAAGAGAGCTAAATGACCTGAAATTGGGAGTTGACGACGAAACGAATGCGGAGGTTTTCCGTTTGAAAATCCTTTTAACTATCGTTCTGGTAGCAAAAATAACAAAATTTGGTTTTTTGAGTTAAAATTAAACTCAAATCCATAAATTTGAGGTTTTAAAAAGGTAAATTAGCTTTCGAATTAGTGAAAGCTACAACACCGATTCTAGAAAAAGCTAAAGCCACGACATTTTGTTTTTCAAAGAGGAAAAACTCGCGAAATTGCCTGATATTATGTTTTGAAGAAGCCAAATCCACGACATTAGGTTACGGAAGAGCGAATATCCGTGGGCGGCATTGTCGTCTGGAAAGGCCAAAGTCACGAAATTGGTTTTCAAACGAGCCAAAATTATAGGAAGAGCTTATGCCATCAATTCGGTTTATCATAAATCGTAAATCGCCGAATTTGGGTTTTGAAATAGCCAAATCCAATAAATTTGGGTTAGAAAGAGCGTATGACCGCGAAATTGGGGTTTGAAAGAGCCAAACCAACGAAATTTTGTTTTTGAGAGATCAAAAATCTCTAAAATTTGGATTTCAACAAGCTAAATGCAAAAAAATTGGTTTTGAGGGTTCGAAACTTGGGTTAAAAATAGACTCAATGGGGAACTTGCATGAATGCCCGATTTGAGGGAAAAGTATACCGGTGAATTGGCATATCAACGGCAGTTGCAGCCCGATTGGTGTGTCTGGTCTGGTGATTTTTAAATAAATTTCAAAGTTCTTCTGAAGGGGATGGATGGTGCGAGGGAAAAATGACGTCAATGAGCAGTTTTGATGATGCATTTGAGGAAACTCTAAATGTTTTGCTTACAAATAACAAGAACAATTAAACCCCAGAAAACGCGTCGGCGAATCAGGGCACCTGGCTATTGCCTGGGCCTAGCTGAGTAGCTCAGATGGCCAAAATGTGCTAATCGTGAGGGAACCAGTGGCGGTGGAAGTATTTTGGTTCAGGGGGGGGGCGAAAATTAAGGCGCTTCCCCCCTTCCCTTCCCCACCATACCCTACACTACCATCACTTCCTTAGTTTTCATCAATAGAAGGTGAAGTGTAGTGTAGTTCTCAATTTTAAGTAAATAGAGAAGGCAAGGTATTGTATGGAGGTGCCCAATAGTCTTGAATTTTCAGCATTTAGGGAATGATTTGAATGTGGTATACAACGGCCTGATTCTTGATAGGTTTTTGACTAATAATATTTTATTTTTATCCCACATGATACTAAAACCGAATTTTACGGCCGCAAATGAGTCCCAAAAGTGTCTCTTTTCATGCCTAGGAACTAAAGTATTTTTCAAGCGACATGCTCCGAAAGTAGTCATTTTCTGTACCCAAAAATGTCTGGGAAATTGACCATTACCGCACAGTGACATTCGAGAAATTTTCTGTACTAGTCCAGAAAATATTTTCCTTCCTAGTACGGAGAGTAAATGAACTCGGGTTATAACCTCGTCTAAGGTCTTCTTAAACTAAAGACACGAGAAGTCAGTAGTCAATTTGTCAAAGTCAGTTTTATCATTTCCTTGCTGTCGCGTGAAAAAAGTCGTACATCACTCGTAGGAAGGGGATTTACCTCGCCTCGCCCGCCGGGCTTGTAATGTAATGTACCGCGGCAAATTTTACGGCGTTTTAGAGCCACGACTTTAGCTCCTGCGTATACATATACTATTATTGATTTCTTAGTTGTTTTTTTGCCACAAGAATATGGCAAGTATTCGTTTTAAATAATAAACGATAATCATTCGTACTCAAATAAAACAGCAAAGTGTGGGAATGCAGGTAGGGGCATAACTAGAAATTCGGATCCGGGGTTCGGATGGGGGCCCCTGAATAGCTTGAAGATGAAAAATCGGGATTTTCAAGTAGATAAGATGAAAACGAATGGCTAAACTCGCTTGTAAAAGTGAGTAAAACGCTGATTCGCGGCTGAAATTGAGAAAAATTGCTGAAATTTATGGCTGTTAATATTAAGAAAAAGCGCTAGCTAATTCACAGCTGACATTGAGATAACGCAAAATCACGAATTGTTGGGGCGAAATTAGGAAAAAGCGCTAATTTACGCAGCTAAAACTGAGAAAAGCGCTAATTCAAGGATGAAAAAGAGAAAAACGCAAATTCGCGTCGTCTTGAAAAAAAAAAAAAAAAAAAAAAAAAAAAAAAAAAAACACGCTAATTTACAGCTAAAATTGTGATAAAGTGCTACAATTTAGCAACTTTCAAAATTTAGAACAAGCGCAAATTCACAGCTAAAAGGGAGAAACGCCAACTCAAGGATTCTCGGAGCAACATTGGGACTAAAATTTAGAAAAAGCGCTAATTCACGGGTGAAATAGTCAAAAACGCGAATTCGCGTCTAGATAAAAGTGGAGGAAAACTCAGCTAAGGTATGAAAAATTACGATTTTACGGATAAAATCGAGAAAAAACGCTAAAAATCGTAGCTAAAATTAAGAAAATGTGCTAATTTACTGCTAAAATTGAGAAACAAAACGCTAATTCACAGCTGAAAATGAGAGAAAACGCCAATTCGCCAATTCTTAGGGGCAACTTTAAGGCTGAAGTTGAAAAGCGCTAATTCACGCGCTAAAGATGAGAAAAACGCTAATTCAAGGATAAAAAAGAGAACAACGCGAATTCGAGTCTAAAAATAGAGAAACACGCTATTATGATAAAGTGTTACAATTTGGCAGCTTTAAACATTGGGAAAAAGCGCGAATTCACAGAAAACGCCAACTCACGGATTCTCAGGGCTGGGACTGAAATTGAGAAAAAGTGCTGCGATTCACGGCGTGAAATAGAGAAAAACGCGAATTTGCGTCTAAAAGTGGAGGAAAACTTTAATTCACAACTAAGGTACAAAACATTTAAATTTTGCAGATAAAATCGAGAAAAAGTGGTATAATTTCCAGCTAAAATTAAAAAATGTGCTTATTCACTGCTGAATTGGGGGTAAAAAGGCTAATTCACAGCTGAAATTGAGAATACCCCAACTTGCACATTCTTGGGGAACTTTGGGAATAAAATTGAGAAAAAGCGCTAATTCAAGCGGCTAAAACTGTGAAAAAGCGCTAATTTGAGGGTAGTAAATAGAGAAAAACACGAATGGTTTTTTTTTGTAATGGAGAAAAGCGCGAATTTGCTAATTTGCGGATAAAATTGGGAAAGAGCACTTAAACGCTACCTAATTTGCGGATTCTTAAGGCAACTTCACGGTAAGAGCTTGTAAAAAGCGCCGATTCGCAGCTAAAAATGAGAAAATGAGCTAATTCACGGACAAAATTGAGAAAACGCACTTTAAAGGCAATTTCGTGGCTGAAATTGAGGAAAATATATACTTCAAAGCTGCAAAAAAGTACATTTACGGTTTAATTAGAGACTGAAGGGCCTCCTAGAGATTTCCGCCCCGGGCCCCGGACAAGTGTTGTTCCGCCACTGGGTAGCGGTGATCGCATAACAAAACAGCGGGTTTGATGCCCCCAGGGTAGAGATGCCCGGTGCGCACCGCACACGCCTCACGCCCCTTGCTACGCCTGTGCTTCATATTGCTTAAATTTGGGCTAAAACCCTCTCCGGGGAGGGTGGCCGATAGGTGGATCGCCCTCCTTTGCCAGATGGCAGGGGTAAAGTGTAGAAGAAGAATCAATAATATACCTAACAAAAAGTCTGCAGAAAAGTGAAAGATGGGGGGGGGGGGCGAATGTTCTAGGCATTGCTATTTTTCATCTTCTCGCAAATGATCCAGGGTTTTCGATCTGAGTGACGGTCGCTTGGTCCTCGAATAAGAAGCGAAAAGGATAGAATAAGAACTTTGGGTGCAGTATCGGGATAGAAGATTGGCATTGAAGCCTGGGGGGGCGACGCCCCCCAGACTAAATTCCGGGGGGGCGGCCGCCACTGGAGGGAACAGCCCGATTTAATGCACGTGGATCGCGATAAGGTAATATGTTATTCTTACAGGCGATCATGGGGGGGGGGGATACCTCGTGGAAATGAGCAATTGAACGTGGGTCAACCCTCTAATACTCATTACCTAGCAAATACTGTTACTGAGAAGCTCTCATCCGAGGAATCCCGACAAAGCATCACTAGGGGCACTAACATTAATTAGGCCACGGTAAGCTGAAGTTTATTGGTGTTTTGCACTGGCATATAGATCATAGTTACCTATTACTATCATGTGATGATGTGAATAATTAGTGTCGAATCGCCGTCGCCGTTGGGTGTTAAGTGTTTCAAAAGAGGGATTCAGGCCTATGGATTGCGTGGTCATCGTGTGCGGGACAAATTCGTTCAGCTCCTGTAAGCGGTGAGCATATTCGCCTTCCTGAGCCCCAAAGCTCAGAGAGATCACACTAACGCTGAGTTCCACCACGGTCTCGGGTTTCGTCTCGATCGGTTCAAGTAATTTTTTTATTTTGAGCCCGAGTCTGCCGCATAGCCCGCCCTTGTTCTGGGGGTGGTCAAACAAGGTGTCAGGTGCATTACGTCCTATTGCTGGCTTTGCTTCTATCCAGCAATAGCCCGTGAAATAACCATTTTGAAAAAGCTAAACTGACAACATTTGGTTTTACACAAAGACTGAAGAGATTTTACCCAAAAACTGACGATTTTACCCCAAGACTGATTAACTCACCCCAAAACCCGATATTTTACTCCAAAAAAGACTTGGTGGAAAACTTGCGTTTTCCACCAAGTCTTACGTTTTTCCCAAAACGGACGATTTCACGCCGGAACTGCGACGACTCTGACTTGAAACTAACGATTTTATCCCAACAGTGACGATTTCACTCCAAAACCGTCGATTTCACGCCCATGCAGATGTGTTGCACCAAAATAAAAGATTTTACTACAAAACTGGTGGTTTTACCAGATGACTCAATATTTCTCCCTAAAACTAACTATTTTACGCCAAAGTTGAAGTGTTACCCCAAAGCTTGCGATTTTACCCGAAAACCTGACATTCTACCCTAAAACTATACCATTTTTACTCCAAAGATGTCGATATTACACAGCAACTGACAGTTTCTTCGAGAATTGATAATTTTATAACATGACCTGGCTATCCTAACCCAAAAAAGGAAGATTTTACTCCTAATTTGACTGATTTTAGGCTTTCATCCTTAAAACTGAAGATTTCACCACTAAACTGCCAATTTCATTCCGTAAAATTTAAAATAACTATGCAAAATTTACCCCCTCCCAACTCAGAAATGGATTGTACAGCCTGAAAAAGGTACGAAACTGGGAATTAACTACCAAAACGTCTAATGTTTCTTTGATAAATCTATCAACAAAACTCAATGTACAACCCACTGACAGACTGTGGGATTAGGCCCAATTTACTCCATTTTTTAGACTGTAGGAACAAAATGTCACGTTTATTGCCCAAACTCTCATCCTCTGAGGCATAGGAGGCATGGAGGTTTCGCTCCAACTTATAATAAAGCACAAACCTGCTAATTCAAACCCGTTTGCACAAGTAACTTTGAACGCGTGGACGCGGGTTAAGGGGGAGTTGTACTCATGGAGGTATGAAGAGAGAGGAGGGAGCGATAGATGTAAAATCAAGTTAACGGGGTGAAGCCAACATACGCCACATTGGTAGTCCCGGAACGCATCAGGATTTGTGCTGAGGACTACTTTATCACGACTGCTCCTCTGTTATCTATATCTTGAATATTAAGGCCGAGGGACCACCAATATGGCGAAATTATAGCGTCACCCTTTTCAACTTATGCTCCCTCCTCTCTTTTCCTTCCTCCATGGTTGTACTTGTGCTTCCTCGACACCCATCCAATCATATCTCACCAACTCGGCGTTACGTGATTATCACAGTATTTCTGCACCAATCCTGGATTTCAAGGTCTCACTTAAATCTCCAGAAAATTCTGCACGCGCGTACGATCTTCTTTTTTCGTATTTCACCCCTGAAATATCTGTAAAACCCTCATAAAATTTTACCTTGAAAATTCACTCTCTTTCGACGACTTATTTAGGAAAACAAGATCGTACGCACGAATAGAATTTCCTTGAGGTTTAAATAGACCTTGAAATCCATGATTGGTGCACGTAAAGCCGAGTTGGCGAGTCATGATTGGAGGGGGGAAATACATGTACAACTCCCCCTCATTTGCCTTGGACGCTTGTCTCTTTCCCTATTACCGTCAACAAGTTACACTAACAGAAACGCCTTGTTTTGTGTTACGTGAGGTTGTTGCTTCTACTTTTCGAGCCTCAATTCTTCCGATGGGACCACTTTTTGGCGGCTTATGTTCAAGAAATGCTTAAGCACCTAAATTCATCCACCTGCAGCCACTGATACCGTACACCAAATAATTGACAAGTCCGTATTCTTGATAGCCGAAATATTTCTCACGTCCATCAAACTATTACTGACGAATCTAAGTAGCAACAACCGCAGAAAAAATTGGAATTCACGACTACATTGGTTTGTTTTTATAATGGCTGCTGCCGAAAATGTTAAAACCATTTACCAAACAGCGCCCAAGCGGTAGGAGACTTTCGAGGATGTGTTTGCCTCCAGATCATTAAGTTCATCCAAATTAATAGCGGCGACCAACTTTACAGGCATATTCGCTCAACTCCGTCGTACAAAATATGAATTTGGAATGCCGACCAAACAATTGTTTGAAATAAAAAAAACACTTCCTAATGAGTTGTTCGATGTAGAACTACACAAAACGACGAGAGGACGAGACGGTCATCCCATCAGGAAATAATAATAAAATCATCACTCGTTATCATAACCCGACAAGATGGCGGCAAGATTGGAGATTATATCGCCTAGCGATGGTAGTGAGATCTAACGGGAGCAACATTTCAAACACGGATTTGGTAATCACTTTTTCCTCCGAGCTGCATAACTTGGTTTTCTATATAACTTTGCCCCCCACTCAAAATTTTTAAAAATTCGCCAAAAAAAACCTTTGATTGATTTCAATGTTTAATGTGGGCAATTGTCTTGTTGAAGAGCCCTCTTCAAGAAACACCAATGATCGAAAAATGTGCGAGTTCCCCATTGCGATGTTTGGTTTCAGAAAGATCCACACGCGCAGGATTAGTTTATATTGAGCTAAAATGCCAGGTTTTTGGTAGAATATTTTGGAAGTCGCCCAGGTGCGGCGTCGGACTGTTGCAGTAAAAATACATAGAACTCTATGGGGCCTTTCACATTTGGCACCGACGCGGGAGACGTCTCACCCTGAGAAAAAATACGCTGGCACGAGCGATAGGGGTTTTTTTTTAGGCGTCGAAAGGGTCTAATTCAACGTCGACAACGAGATATTCTTGCCCCATGTGGGCGCTTAGAGAGTAGTCGAAAACTCTCGTTTTAACAAAGAATTTCCAAACATAGCTCTAGCTTTGGAGATTTTTTAAAAATTCACAACTTAAAGGAATCCACGCGGTTATTTTATTGCATCGATTCCAGTATTGCTAACAAATGGTATTCTTGAAACACTGAAACATTCTGCAGACCAGACAACAGTGCTTTCACTTCTCTCAAAGCAACATTACCTTCAAAGCAATATTGCAAATTCTCGCAATTTCAAGAATAGGGCCCCAAACACTGCAGTACAAATTACAATATTACAATAAGAAATTAGGCGAATATGATAAGTGTGGGGTGAGCGGAGGGTGCGAAAACATTTTACCGCATAGAACCGCCCCTGAGTTCAAGAAATATAAAGGAACCCCCCCCCCCAAACATGGCCATTTGTGGGAATGAGGAAGTAACACATTTTCCAAAATCATGCCGTAGAGACAGCTTGGTTACCAAAACTCATGAAAACACGATCCGTTCAAATAAAATCAGGCCCTATATTTATTTTTTTTTATTAACTTTTAAAACTATTGGGTTGCGGGACCCATTTGAAATAGGCTAGATAGACTGATGACGTACTAACAGCATTCGCATAACCTTCACAATAGCTTCCCACAAATCAAACAATAGGACTTAAGAGAAATGGGATGGACAAGAAGGGGCAAGCCATGATAACAGCATTGATGCCGTGGGTTGGGAGGGGTCACAACCCCTCACGAGTCACAGACCGGCCGTTTAATGTAAAAAAACAATTGGCAAGTTTTATTATTTCGCTATAAATCGAAATCAATGATTTACGCACTAATATTCAATTTCTGGTCATATTTAGTCATTTTCTTTCGAAAAAAAATGTTATTTTTTATGTTACTTCCTCATTATGACGTTTAACAATATTCTAAAGTTATTTTGATACACCGACGTAAACAATTAAAATAATTGAAATTTTTTATAAAATGACGTCATTCTCTTAATTTCCGTTTTTGAGAGATCAAAAATCTCTAAATCCCCCGTGAGGATCTTTCTGAAAATCCCCTTGGCTCAGCATCTTTCACCATCTTTGGGATAAGAAGGGTGGGGGTCACCCGGTCGATGCATGGCCCTCCCAGAATTTTGGTCGCGGTGCGCCCATGCCCATAAAACCCCAGGAAGCTAGTTGATCAAACTGACAGGGGCGTCAACACAAGGCGGGGGGGGTTGGACGCCGTCGGCGTCTATCTGACGCTAGGATGGGGGGGGGGAGAGCTAAAAACTTCATCAAGGGGGAAATTATTCGCGGCTAGGAGGGAGCGTCCAAAAGTGTCAAGGGTGGGATGCTGTCCGATAGTTCTCGATCTTGAGCGGTGTGTGCGCTAGGTGGACACCAGAAGTGGGAATAATCCAGGACATGTACATAGCACACAATAAGGCTAGGAATTTTAATAGGGGGGGGGAGGGGTAAGGTATATTTTTCCACCCTGGTAACAAGGAGAAAAGCTTTATATTCCGGCTCCTTAGAAGGTGGGGGCAATACATTTCATTCATTTCGTTCATCGATGATTGATGCATCAGGCGACGTTTTCGAAGGCTCCTTGCCGTGACAAAACCACTGAACGCCGTGGTGGGGGGGGGGACGCAGCCATGAATTACAAGTTTCGAGGGATACATATGTAATAGAAAATAAATTTGAAGTTTCAGGGCTACATATTCGTAGACAACCATATTGACAGTTTCCGTGAATAATCAGCCGTGCAATTGTGAGTTTAGCCCCAAAAAAGCCACAAAATCGAATATTTCGGAGGATAATTAGACGCGAAATTGCATTTTCCATGGGAGCAATAGCCACAAACTTCCGGTTTTGATTATTCGCCGGCAGGGAAATTGCGAGTTCGGGTCGATAAACGGCCGAGCAATTGTAAGTTACTGAAGAAATTTGCTTCAAAATTAAAGTTGGAAGGGAGGAGGTGACAAAACAAATGCCACTAAATTGAGGTTTTAGAGTTGCATTGCAATTGCAAATATGGATGTGCCGCGTAATTTACACCAATTCTTTACAGCATTGTTTACGCGTAAACAATGGCGTAATTTACAGTGCCTTTCATGCCTTCGTTTACTGTAAACATATTCGTGTAAACAAAGTGAACACTGGTTTTTCAGTATTTCAGGGGAGGCTCGTGGCCTCTTGATCATGTGGGTCATGTTTGGGGCATATCTAATTACCAAATATGGGCGGAATAAAAACACATACCAAATAATTGGACTAGTAATTCACGATTTCGTGGTTTCGAAAAATCCAGAATAATTTTAGGGAAAAGTACAGGCCTCGGACTAATTCGCCATTGAAAGTTGACCAAGAACACAAGAGCAAAATAGGTGCATCGCACGAGAAAGAGCTATTCGGACTTCATAAGCGTGCAAGCTTACTGAAAGGAGAGGATTTAACACCCCCACCCCTACCCAGAATCCTTCGTAAAGTGCAATATTAGCCTAATTTGCAAATCAGGGTAGTCAAATCGCGAATTTTTAGGAAATTTATACTGATTGAAGGAAAAAAAGAAAAAAACTAGAGGCACACACAAAAATGCAGACCTTGAAGACCAACCCAAAAAGCTGTGAATCTACTGGAAAAACTGTAGATCCACAAGAATCGCTAATTACAGATTAAAATGAAAAAAATCCCTAATTTACGAATCAAATTGAGACAAAAGGAAGATTCGCGATTAAAAATGTAGACAAATCAATATAATTTGAGGATGATATTGAGGAACCGTGCTTAAATTCGTGAATAAAATGTAGATAAAGTGCTAATTCACGGGTAAAATTCACAAAAAGGGTCAATTCTGAGAAAAAAACGCTTATTCGCGGCCAAAACTAAGTAAACGCTAATTCTCAACTCTTTGATGAAGGAATCTTTTTAACCAAAATTTAGAAAAAGCGCTAACTAATACTCAAAAGTGGAAAAAGCCGCTAATTCGCGGCAAATACTAAGAAACATCGCACATGGGCGTAGCTAGCGGGGGGCAGGGGTGGGCAGTTGCCCTCCCCGTTTTCCAGCATATATTTATTTTTTGACGGACAGTGGCCGTTTCTGTGCAAAATTTAGTCTCTGATGACCGTGAATTGACCTCCAATCCTGTTATAAGCCGGCAAAAAAGGCAATCTGATATTTTCGCCAGTGAAGGTGCCCACGGGCGTGGATCCAGTTTTACTCAAAAGTAGTTGCAAAGAGTTTTTTCCCCTCGTGAATGAATACTTTTTAGCCTCAAGTTTGCCTTAATTTTAGCTGAAACTGAGCGCTTTTTCTCAGTTCTACCTCGAACTAGCCCATTTACTTCATTTTAGCCGTGAAAAGGTCTCAAAAACCCGTGAAATAACGCATTTTTGATTTTCAATTACGGCCAGCACTGGGCATCGCCTAACCGCGAATTGGTTCGTTCTGTTAATTTCAGCCGCAAATGAACAGTTTTTCCTCAACTTCACCTTGCGAGAATGAGCTCCATTTCTCAATTTTAGCCGTGAATTTCCTCAATTCTAGCAGCAAATGAGTGATTTTTCTCAATTCCACATTGAACGAGCAATTTATTTTGTCAATATCGACAGTGAAAAGAGCCCTATCAACCGTGAATTAGCGCATTTTCCATGGGAGCAATAGCCGCAAACTTCCGGTTTTGATGATTCGCCGGCAGGGAAATTGCGAGTTCGGATCGATAAACGGCCTAGCAATTGTAAGTTACTGAAGAAATTTGCTTCAAAATTAAAGCTTGAAGGGGGGAGGTGACAAAACAAATGCCACTAAATTGAGGTTTTAGAGTTGCATTGCAATTGCAAATATGGATGTGCCGCGTAATTTACACCAATTCTTTACAGCATTGTTTACGCGTAAACAATGGCGTAATTTACAGTGCCTTTCATGCCTTCGTTTACTGTAAACATATTCGTGTAAACAAAGTGAACACTGGGTTTTTCAGTATTTCAGGGGAGGCTCGTGGCCTCTTGATCATGTGGGGCATGTTTGGGGCATATCTAATTACCAAATATGGGCGGAATAAAAACACATACCAAATAATTGGACTAGTAATTCACGATTTCGTGGTTTCGAAAAACCCAGAATAATTTTAGGGAAAAGTACAGGCCTCGGACTAATTCGCCATTGAAAGTTGACCAAGAACACAAGAGCAAAATAGGTGCATCGCACGAGAAAGAGCTATTTGGACTTCATAAGCGTGCAAGTTTACTGAAAGGAGAGGATTTAACACCCCCCCCCCCACCCCAGAATCCTTCGTAAAGTGCAATATTAGCCTAATTTACAAATCAGGGTAGTCAAATCGCGAATTTTTAGGAAATTTATACTGATTGAAGGAAAAAAAGAAAAAAACTAGAGGCACACACAAAAATGCAGACCTTGAAGACCAACCCAAAAAGCTGTGAATCTACTGGAAAAACTGTAGATCTACAAGAATCGCTAATTACAGATTAAAATGAAAAAAACCCCTAATTTACGACTCAAATTGAGACAAAAGGAAGATTCGCGATTAAAAATGTAGACGAATCAATATAATTTGAGGATGATATTGAGGAACCGTGCTTAAATTCGTGAATAAAATGTGCTAATTCACGGGTAAAATTCACAAAAAGGGTCAATTCTGAGAAAAAAACGCTTATTCGCGGCTAAAACTAAGTAAACGCTAATTCTCAACTCTTTGATGAAGGAATCTTTTTAACCAAAATTTAGAAAAAACGCTAACTAATACCCAAAAGTGGTAAAAGCCGCAAATTCGCGGCAAATACTAAGAAACATCGCACATGGGCGTAGCCAGCGGGGGGCAGGGGTGGGCAGTTGCCCTCCCCGTTTTCCAGCATATATTTATTTTTTGACGGATAGTGGCCGTTTCTGTGCAAAATTTAGTCTCTGATGACCGTGAATTGACCTCCAATCCTGTTATAAGCCGGCAAAAAAGGCAATCTGATATTTTCGCCAGTGAAGGTGCCCAAGGGCGTGGATCCAGTTTTACTCAAAAGTAGTTCCCCGATTTTACTCGTGAATGAATACTTTTTAGCCTCAAGTTTGCCTTAATTTTAGCTGAAACTGAGTACTTTTTCTCAGTTCTACCTCGAACTAGCCCATTTACTTCATTTTAGCCGTGAAAAGGTCTCAAAAACCCGTGAAATAACGCATTTTTGATTTTCAATTACGGCCAGCACTGGGCATCGCCTAACCGCGAATTGGTTCGTTCTGTTAATTTCAGCCGCAAATGAACAGTTTTTCCTCAACTTCACCTTGCGAGAATGAGCTCCATTTCTCAATTTTAGCCGTGAATTTCCTCAATTATAGCAGCAAATGAGTGATTTTTCTCAATTCTACATTGAACGAGCAATTTATTTTGTCAATATCGACAGTGAAAAGAGCCCTATCAACCGTGAATTAGCGCATTTTCTTAATGTGTGTGTGTTTTCCCAATTTCAACCGCGAGTAATGAGATTTATTTCTCAATTTTAACGTGAAACAGCGATATTTCTCAATTTTAGCCGTGAAGGCGTGTGTTTTTCCTTAGTCTTAGCCGCAAAATGTCCTTGTCTGGATTTCATCCGCGAACGAGCACTTTTTCTCAAGACGTGCCCCCCCCCCCCCAAATGTGGATGTGTGCCTAGCAGGCTGCCCATCCCTTGATCACGAACTGGCTACGCCCCTGCATTCAAAGAAAAAATTGAGAAAAATCGCAAGTTCGTGGCTAAAATTGAGAAAAACGCTAATTCGTAACTATGAGCGTTTGAAATGAAAACGCTGATTTGCGGCTGAAGTGGAGAAAAACTCAGATGTCCAGCAAAAATTGAGAAAATACGCTAATTCACAGTCACAATGGATAGAAACGCTAATTAGCGGTTAAAATTGAAAGAATTGCCAATTCGCGGCCTTCTACGAATGCAACTTTAAGGCTAACATACTGGAAAAGCGCTAATTCGTGACTAAGAGTGAAACAATACCCACTAATTCGCAGCTATAATGAAGAAAACGCTAATTCGCTATGTCGTTAATGAAATGGAGAAAAATATACAAATCACAGCATAAATTTAAGAAAAAGTGCTCATTCGCGGCTTTAAACTGAGAAAAAGTGGTAATCCGCGAATAAGGTGTGGAAAAAGCACCGATTCGCGGTTAAAAATTAGAATGAGCCATGATCCAACGATACATAGTGTTGGTTCCGTCCAATTTGTCAAAATTAGGCGCTGAAATCTCCAGGTCCTCTACATTTGTGTATCACTAGCGAAAAAATGAAAGTATACGTACTATTCATTAACGTTGTTTTTCACTGCAATTGTCCATCTTAAAAGCCTTTAATACATGAGAGGGGGAATTACTGCTCATAAGGGGGGATTTTGAGTCCCGCCATCGGTGGGGGAGGGGGGTTAGACGTCGCTGCAAACTGATCAGATGTTAATGATCCCAAATGAAGTCTAGGTATGTGAGAAAGAACAAGTTTTTCGAGCAATCCTATAGGGAAAGATATGGATCGGACCGAGTGCGGCGGACGGACATGGCAGAAATCGAATCTAGACATGAATAACGTACCAATAGGACTTTTTTGGAGAAAAGAGTGTGGAGGAGGAGTTTCAGAGCCGCTTATATTACTGCTTGGGCTAAATGGATCAATTTCTCTATGTCCCCATTGGCAAGGATATATTTCAGAAACATTTCTGTGACATAACAATATTTCTATTGCATTGTTTCATTTGAATTATTTCAGAAGCATTTCAGGAATATTTCCAGAAACATGTCTGATATGTTCCCCAGAAACATTTCGGAAAATATTTCTGAAATGATTCAGAAGCACGACGGAAAATGATTGCAATTGCAATATTGTGTTTCATTGCTGATATAATGCAAAGAGTGATATCAGTCTTATTTTGCTGAAACATATCCGCCAAAGTGTCTGATACAATGCTGTAAGATTCCTGCCGGATAGAAATTTTCGGTTCAACAACGATGCACTCTCATTGTTACAAGTACATGATAATATGTATTTTATTTTATTTACTTGTATGTGAGGCCAAAACTTAAACAAAAAAATAATAGTGAGTTTTAGCACTCTCCCGTTAAATCCTCCGGAAACTTTATTTTCAAGTTTCATCCAATGAAATGTTTCGTAACCAAGCCACGACTGATTTATAGTTTGCGTTAGCGTTAGCGGTGGTGTTGTTAAAAGTCTCTAATAATTACTGAAATCACAAAGAAATTACGTTATTCCTCTTCTACATTGCATTGGACGGCAAAGTTCAAGAAAACTATGAATATTGAGTACGCGGAATTTTCCACTTTTTCGCCCATGCGAATTAATAATAGTATTATTAATTCTATATATTATATAGATAATTATATTAGAATTATAATTATTATAAAGAGGGATAGATGTCAACAGGAAGAATATTCTGTGATGAGAAGGGTAGCCCCTAGCCCGCCTTTTTATGCGTCTCTATGGTGACGGAGGCAAAAGAAACCGTTTGGGACTTCAAGGACGAGAAAGCGAGCGTGTGATGGGTGGGAGTGGGAGTCAACGGTCAACTGTCAACTCAGACTCAGCTACGTAGGCCCGTTGTGCTAGTGTACATTTGTTTCGGCAGTGCGATGAAAACACAAAACAGCATCGAACTCTAATTCTTGCCGCCCGGATGCCATCAAGGTAAGTAATTTTTAAATTAAAGCTAATATGGACAAAATTGATGTCATCAGTACCTACTTATCAACAGCTTTGAGACTTTGTACCAATCATCGGTTCGGCTCATTTTAAATAATTGTTGGTGACTGAATCTCGAGAGTTCTGTTCAAATTCAAATACGAGAGAAAATAAGAGAACAGACAGAGCGACACTACCCTTCCCTGAACCCTGAAGTGACTTCACCGACATGGAATACACTCGAGGAGGTACAATAATAATAATTTCCTATAGAAATGTCACTCTAAAATTAAATAGCCCTGAGTCATTTTTCGTACATGTAATGAATTTGCAGAAATGACAGGAATGAACGAATAACACCAAACCGTGAGACACCTTTGTCTTCGACTGCGACTGAGCCGATAATTCAAGTATTTTTATGTAATTCCATTCCTCTATTTTCAATACTATTAAAGTTATTTTTAAGTGAATTATGTTACATTTTTTTTTTTGGCAGATTTGGATTCTACGCACTTTGAAACGTAAAACTACAATTTTGAGGGGGGTCAAGAAAAATTTTTTTGCGATACGATTACAAAGACTTATTATTGAGAAATAATAAGCCAAAACTCTAATTTACAGCTAACACTGTGAAAAGTGCTAATCACCTGCTAAGAAAATTGAAAAAAAATCGCTAATTTGCTGCTAAATTGAGGAAAGCTCCAAAACTCGTGGGAAATTAAGGAACTCGCTCTCGGGATAAAAACGTTACTTTGCTGCTAAAGTTGAGAAAATGCGCCAATTCTTGGTTATGGGAGGGGCTAATCCGTGGCTGAAATTGAGGAAGAACGATAAACGCGGCCAACATTGAGAAAATAAGCGCTGATTTGCGGCTGAAGTGGAGAAAAACTCAGATGTCCAGCAAAAATTGAGAAAATACGCTAATTCACAGTCACAATGGATAGAAACGCTAATTAGCGGTTAAAATTGAAAGAATTGCCAATTCGCGGCCTTCTACGAATGCAACTTTAAGGCTAACATACTGGAAAAGCGCTAATTCGTGACTAAGAGTGAAACAATACCCACTAATTCGCAGCTATAATGAAGAAAACGCTAATTCGCTATGTCGTTAATGAAATGGAGAAAAATATACAAATCACAGCATAAATTTAAGAAAAAGTGCTCATTCGCGGCTTTAAACTGAGAAAAAGTGGTAATCCGCGAATAAGGTGTGGAAAAAGCACCGATTCGCGGTTAAAAATTAGAATGAGCCATGATCCAACGATACATAGTGTTGGTTCCGTCCAATTTGTCAAAATTAGGCGCTGAAATCTCCAGGTCCTCTACATTTGTGTATCACTAGCGAAAAAATGAAAGTATACGTACTATTCATTAACGTTGTTTTTCACTGCAATTGTCCATCTTAAAAGCCTTTAATACATGAGAGGGGGAATTACTGCTCATAAAGGGGGGATTTTGAGTCCCGCCATCGGGGTGGGGGGGGGGTTAGACGTCGCTGCAAACTGATCAGATGTTAATGATCCCAAATGAAGTCTAGGTATGTGAGAAAGAACAAGTTTTTCGAGCAATCCTATAGGGAAAGATATGGATGGGACCGAGTGCGGCGGACGGACATGGCAGAAATCGAATCTAGACATGAATAACATACCAATAGGACTTTTTTTGGAGAAAAGAGTGTGGAGGAGGAAGAGCCGCTTATATTACTGCTTGGGCTAAATGGATCAATTTCTCTATGTCATGTAGTCCGTATAGGCGGTTAATTTACTGATTTTGAACCAAATATAATTGAGAGTAATTTATGTCCCAAAGACCTACAGAGGAAATTATTACTCTCCGTTAACATACTAATGACCTCATCAAATAACTCTTCCAAAAATAATTATTTTATGGCAATAATAAAGGCGGAAAAAGCAGCCTATTGAACTCGGGCCTGATTACCCCAAAGAAGAGTTATCTATTTACGACTCTACAACCTTACGACCCCCCCTAACACCACTTCGATTCATTAGTAACTCACTGCATCATACCCAGCAGCGTACCTAGAAAAAATCCTTCTGGAGGGGGTGATTCCGGCTGTCCGCTGCCAACTAAGGACCGGCGGGGGACGGGTGTTGTAATGAATGTCTTTCGAATTGCTGGGATTTCGCCCGGACCTCTGGGTATGCCACGACTGATCATACCGTAGAACGCCACTGATGATTTCAAATCGTGACTCGAGTCTATATTATGGTCAAAAAGAATTAATTTGTTATTTGCTAATTGATGCGCGAAGGTGCGGGATAAGCCACGGAGTTTCATGAATCTGCCACTAGGTTCACATGATAGCAGCACCGACCAGGCTCACGGTAAGACGAAATAAAGCACAACTGCACAATTAAAATAAATGAAATTAGTAAAGAGGGAAACGTCTAATTAAGAATTTTTTCCCGCAACCTCGTGAAATAAATAAAAATTAACTTTTTGTTCATTTGAGTCACCCAACTCATCCTAGTTTTTGTCTAAAGCAGGAAAATTGTTTTTTTCGGGTGGGTGTTGGTTTATAGATGTTTAGCCGGCTTAACTACTGTCCATAAAGGTGGAAAAATGAGACTTCACAATTTTAAGAAGTCAACTTGACTTTTTGTATAAGATTTAGCGAAATCAAACGTCTTTAAATAGAGTATTTGACGCTCAGCAATACGCCCCTCTCTTGGTGCTCTCTTTTAATAAGCCAAATTCTTGGGCTGTAAGACGTCTGATTCGTTATACAAAACCTTAAATCGCGGTCACAAATTTGTTGAATTGCGCTATTCCGTCTCTTTGAACACGAATTAAATCGGTCACGACTTAATAAACCGTCTATCCATCTTTAAGATCCAGTTTCTTAGACCAGACAAAAAATATGATGAATTGGGCGGCGAAAATGAACAAAAAGTTAGCTTTGAACAAAAAGTTAGTCACGACTTTTTTGGCAAAATATTCGTAGTTGGGAGTTGAGATCTTAATTAATTACCTACATTAATTATTTTAATTGTTTCATTTTCTCTCTTACCATCAGTCCGGTAGGTGCTGCTTTTCACGCACACGTTGTGGCGGAATTTCAAAACACAGGAAAGTTGCTTTTTGAACTAATTTGTCTTAATTTTAAATACTTGCACGAGCTTAAATTGCTTTTTATCCTATTTGCAGGGGCGAAGTTACAGGGGGGAGCCTTCACCCCCCATTGATGAGTCCAAAGGGGCGTCAAATGACTGATCTGGGGGCGCCAAATCACGTCTCGTTCCCACCACTATCCAGCAGCAAACAAATTTAGAATACGAAATTAATTTATTCCTTGATCTATTTTCTTCATGAGTGGGTAATATTTTGACAATAATTAATACACACAGATCCTGTGCAAAATACGGGACGTCCTATATTCTATGTATTTACCTACTCCACTCATCAAGTCCATCCCCGAAAAGTTCGTTATTTTCAAGAATTTTGGTAAATCGGATGGCTAATTAATTGTGGATGATGACTGTGGGAAATTATTTGCATATTATTCACTTTGTAGGGACCTTTGGCAGGGTTGTAGGTGCGGGGGGATATGGGGGATAGACCCCCCCCCCCCCCGAGCTACAAGTATGCGAACGAAGGGGCACTATAGTACCAACGCTATAAAGGGCTTCGTAAAATCTAAAAAAATGAGCGTTTCTCGTTGAAGTTACGTTGTTACGGGGGTAGAAAAATCGGTCCGAGCCCCGATCCTTCGAGGGGAAAAATAAAAACATTCGCCAGCCATTTTTTTTTGTACTTTAGTTTGGGAGGGGGGGAGGTGATTTTGGCTGTGCCAATAATCACGGAAGGAGAAAGAGTGAAGGGTGTGTGACTTTGGCTGAGCCAATAACCACGGAAAGAAAAAAGATGAAAGATGGAAAGAGTTAAGGCGAAAGGGGACGATAAGTGTGCAAGTGAGAGGGAATATAGGCGCTGCGGCGGCACTCCTCACGGCTCCAAAAATGGTCCGATTTTATTTTTGAAAAATGCATTTTATTCGAGTACTAAATCTACAATTCGCGTCGTTAACCTTTTTTTAGATTTCACCTCGTAACCCAAAAATCAGACAAACAAAATCTCGATTTTTCATAAATTTGGAAAAATCATGTACAGCCCAGTCGTAGGATAAGTTACTGACTCCAAAACATTTTTTAGATTCACGATCGGGTAACAATTAGCGCCCGAAACAGAAAAATCGTGAATGCAATAGAACACCCCTGCGCGCCACCAACCATGGGTGGGTGTTGGAAAGAGAGACTCCTACTTCAACACTGCACTTGCGGTCAAGGTCACTTGTCACATTATGCGGTGTTGCCATGTCTATTTCAGGAAATTTCAGCTTATCATTGTTGAAGTTCCGGAGGTAAGGAACCTTTAAAGACGAGTAGACGCATACGGCGCCATGTTCGTTCTTATCAGTTTAATAAGAATGGTTGGGGGTGGTTTGTTGATATCGACAAAAGGTGGATTTTACAAGACTGATAATTGATACGAGCGAACATGGCGTCTGTGATTTTACCTGTCTGATTATAGGTTCTCTACCGGAGGTTGAGATACGGTGAATTATTTTCTCAAGAGATCAATGGGACCTAAAAATCTGTGAACACCGTGTATAAAAAAACGAAATAACTTTAGGTCCGTTCTTAGGTTCGTTCTTTTCTTTAGGTCCGTTTTGCTAGTGCTGCACTAGTGTAGAAAGTAATGTGATCTCATTGACTTATTTTGAAAAATAAAATGAAACCAAATGATTTTCTTCAAAAGTGTAGCGCTCGCCAAACAATGGAACGGACCTATTGCTTCGGAAGTGCTACACATTTGAAGAAAGTCATCTCGTTTCATTAAATTTTTCAAAATAATTAAACGAGATCACATGTCTCTCTACACTGGTGCAGCACTAGCAAATCAATGGAAGAGACCTTTTGATTTCGACTTTAGAGTTTCCCTGTTTTCTCGCGTTCCACGTTTTTATTTCATTGTGAATAAATCCAATTTTATTATTTAACCGTTCAGTTCCTATACAAATTGGTGACTTGATTCAATCTGAGCGAACCACAACGAGGGCGTGTCCACCCAAAACCGGTGGTAGTTCGGCTGATACCTACTAGGTAGGCAGCTTCTTGTTGCACGGGTACAGTAGCTTCCATTGTTTTTCTTGTGTTGCACTAGTGTTGAAAATCATGTGATCTCATTGACTTACTTGAAATATTGAATGAAACCAGATGACTTCCTTCAAAAGTGTAGCACTCAAGAAACAATGAATCGGACAGCAATAACAACAAGGAAACAATCATGGGTGTAGCCAGAGGGGGGCAGGAATAGGCAGCTCCCCTCCCCTAGACTCGAAAGCGCAGATTTAGTGGCGCAGTTGCCCACCCCTAAATAAATTCTGGAAGTATAAATCCTCCAGGACAATAACATTGTGTTTCGTCGGTGCTCACTAAAAAAATCATTTCCCGGCTTTCGCTATTAAAAAATCAATTTCGCGAATTTCTCACGGATGACATAATATTCAGATACCAATTTCGCCGTTTTTGCGTCATAAAATACCACTTTCGCGGACCGACGTGTATTCAGGATTTGCCAAGGGAGGGGCTAAAGAAAATGTGTGCTTCCATCTACTAGAAAAATGGCTTGACAGCCATTTGCTGCCTAAAAGTAGTTAAAACTAGCTATTCCCACTATAAAAACGGCACTATAAACTAACTAAACTCGCGCCCAAAAATACATACCCACGATTCGAATTTGAAAATGGGTAAATTGACTTGGCGCGCCCTAAAAATAGCTAAACTGGCGATTGGTGAACTTCTAAAAATGCCGGAAAAGATCAAAATTCGCGCTCCGAATGTAGCTAAATCGACCATTGGCGCGCTAGAAATGGGCATACTGTCCATTCTCGTGACTAATGTGACCAAATACGCGCTTTTGGGTTGACGGACTAATTATCGAGGTCCTGAAAGCGACCAAAATGACATCACGTGCCCTGGAAATGTCTAAAAAGATTATTCCTGCCCTGAAAAAGGCAAAATTGACAATCGTGGAGTGGTCAAACTTCCATGGCCTTGGCTTGATGGACTATTTGAAGTTTTCAACTTTTTCGTCCTCGCTCATGTTGCTGTCTACATTACGAAGTAAGTACACACACACGGTACTTCATTACCAGTGATATTTATTATGTGTTCGAGTCGATAGAATATACCAGTAATATGCATATTATGGATTCTTTTCTCAACAAAAGAATCTTCACATCGCCGATGTGCGATACGTAAAACCAGTTTGCGTAAACAGCATTTATTCCATTAACTTTCCGCAATTACGAAGCAACGATGTTTCTCTTTTGCATAGTACGTTACTAAATTACCCAATCAACAGTCACGTTTCAAAAAAATCTCCCTAATGATTATTTTTGCTTTCTTGAGAGCTTTCGGGTTCGGAAAGTCGTGCTTTCTTCACTGGTCGTACGATACGTAAACTGGTTAGACAAACTGCTCGCTTTGTCATTTTTGCTGTTTAGTCTGGCGTATTTTCTTTGCTCACCACTTGTTTTACAAAAACATGGTATACTTATTTAGAGAAAACATCTCGATAGTATTTTACATTTCCGTGATTTATTTTCAGCTTAAAAATGGCTAAACACACGTTGTTCAACAAAGATTGGCTTTGTAATGAAAAGTTTGAATGGTTGGCTGAAGTACCGGAAAACAATAAAGTGGCGAGATGCACGCTTTGTAAAAAGACGTTTGAGTTGAGCAATATGGGGACTACAGCGCTCAGAAGCCACATGGAAGGCAAGAGCATAAGAAAATTGCGCTTGGTAAATACATATTCTTTCGTACGACATAATTTTGAAAAAAAAAATTGTTTATGAAGTGTTTTTACCAGGCAAAGCTATTTCCGGCGGGTTGTCTCATCTCGTTAAGGTGGCCAAGGTGCAAGAGCCAATTGCTTCTGGATCTTCAGCCCAACAAACTGGTGTCTCCATCTCCAGCATCAGCAACAGAAGTATCAGGCAAGCAGAAGTCCAGTCAAGGAGGTATGAGGGGCTTTGTAGTGAAAGAAGAAGTGACAAAGGCCGAGATCGCATGGTGTTTACATACCGTTGCAACACACAAATCCCTTAGAGCCTCGTCCAATGACATTTCAATGTTAAAATTAGTGATAAATGACAGCGAAATTGTTAAAAAAATGGAACTCGGCAAAGATAAAATATCGTATACAATAATATATGGGATAGCTCCGTACTTTCAAGATCTTTTACTTAATACAACAATGACGTGTGATCATTATGTTTTCGGATTCGACGAGTCTTTGAACAAAGTATCACAAAAAAGTCAGATGGATGTAAACATAAGATTTTGGGACCACGAGAGAGACATTGTATCGACCCGATATTTGACTAGCGAATTTTTGACCGGGGCGAAAGCCTCTGACTTGCTTGTGCATTTTAAAAACGCGACTTCAGCGTATAATTTTTCAAAAATCTTGCAAATTTCCATGGATGGGCCAAACGTAAACTTCAAATTCATGAGAGACTTGAAAGAATTTATTAAAGAAGAAAAAGGCCCAGACTCTCCTTCTATGATTGAAATGGGAAGTTGTGGTCTCCACACAGTCCACGGTGCTTTTAAAAGTGGCATGAACGAATGTAACTGGGAAATAATACAGTTTTTTAGAGATGTACACAATGTTTTTAAGAATGTGCCCACAAGAAGGGCTCTTTTTACTAAATTCACTGGCTCGACAATTTTTCCAGCTAAATTTTGCTGCATTCGATGGTTGGAAAATGTGGGAGTTGGTGAAAGAACTCTGGAACTATTGGACAGTTTAAAATTGTTTATTCAGTGCATGAAACGCGAGGAAATTGAGCCCACTGCCAAGTCGTATTTACAGGTCCGAAAGCATTGAGCGATCCTTTAATAAGTGTAAAAATTACTTTTTTCGTATCGCTGGCTAAACAAATAAAGCCATTTTTAACTGAATTTCAGTCAGATGCGCCGCTCGCTCCTTTTTTACATTCTGAACTCGAAAACATGTTGAAACTCATGATACGAAAAATAATCAAGCCCGAAATTTTACAAGCCAGTAAAAACTTTACGAAAATCGATATTAGCGATAGTAAAAATCTAATTCTTGTTAAAAATATAGACCTCGATTTTGCGACCAAGAGTGCCCTAAAAAAGTTAATGTTACCGAATCAGATGTGATTAATTTTAAAAAAGATATTAGAAACTGCTATAAAAAAATTATTCAAAAATTTTTGGAAAAATCACCCTTAGCCTATAAGTTAACGAAGGCAGTCAGCTCTATCAATCCCAAAGTAGCACTTGATTCAAGCGTATCCATTTCGCGATTTGATTCCTTACTCGAGATTTTGCACGATAACCGTTGGATAACAGGGTTTCAAGCCGACTCTGCCAAAATCGAATACTCCAACGCGATAATACAGTTGCGGGACCAGTTTAACAATTTTTCACGGCAGAGCGACAGGGTTGATGAGTTTTGGCGAGAAAATTTGAAAACATATTTCAATAATCTTCTCGGGGTCGTCAAAATTGCGCTCATTTTATCACATGGAAATGCCAATGTTGAAAGGGGATTCTCAATAGACGATTTCCACTCATGCGCTCTCCAGTCCTACTTCAACAGTTTTGCAACCCGCCTAGGCCAGGTTATGGGTTACTCTTGTCTTGAGCTGTGTAAAGTAGACTAATTTTTCTCTCATTCCCGTCAAACCCACTTTTGCAGTGATTCATTTCTGATTTTATTCTTCAGCCTCCGTCTCAAGAAATGTACCGATGAAAACTCGTCGTTCCGGTGGCACCTTAACATGAAGTTCCATCATAGTTGCGCATTTATCACACTTCTTCACATGTACTTTCTCTTCCCTTAGAGCCTCAGAGGTGAAGCGATGGTGCTGATGAGGGGGCACCGGGAATGGGCCTGAAATGCATCCATTAAAAAACACCATGGCTGTATGGTTCAAAAACGTTTATGGTCTTTCTCTTCCCTTTTTCCTCAATTTGGGACGTATTCAGTCAAGTGCCGGTAAGGTTGAGGGAAAGGGATAAATTTAGTAGCTCGGTCAAAACCAGGTCGACCCGGAAAGGAAGAACTTGTACAGTCATCGAAGCAGCAATAGACGATTTCCACGCATGCGCTCTCCATTCCTACTTCAACAGTTTTGCAACCCGCTTAGGCCAGGTTATGGGTTACTCTTGTCTTGTGCTGTGTAAAGTGAACTTATTTTTCTCTCATTCCCGTCAAACTAAAACCACATTTGCAGTTATTCAATTTTGATTATATTCTTCAGCCTCCGTCTCGCGAAACGTACCGATGAAAACTCGTCGATCCGGCGGCACCTTAACAAGAAGTCCCATCATAGTTGCGCATTCATCACACTCCTTCACATGTACTTTCTCTTCCCTTTTTCCTCAATTTAATACGTTTTCAGTTAAGTACCTGTGAGGTTGAGGGAAACGGATAAATTTAGTAGCTGGATCAAAACCAGGTCGACCCGGAATGGAAGAACTCGCACAGTCACCGAAGCAGCAATAGTATCGCATTTTTCTGACTTCAGATGAGAAGCACGCGAAGGAAGTGTAATTGCAGACTCGAAATAAACGAAAAACTCAAAAATCATGTAGTACTTGAAACCGAAATACACTCGTAGTAATGCTAGTAATGTAAAAAAAAAATATTGTCAAAGAGGCTCTAGGCAACTAGAAATAAACCCATAACCTGCAGTTCTAAACCTTCGCTTTTTCCACGGAAATCGTCTATAGTATCGCATTTTTCTGACTTAAGATGAGAAGCACGCGAAGGAAGTATAATTTTAGACTCGAAATAAACGAAAGACTCAAAAAAAACATGTAGTATTTGAAACCGAAATTCACTCGTAGTAATGCTAGCAATGTGAAAAAATTACTGTTGAAGAGGCTCTAGGCAACTAGAAATAAACCCATAACCTGCAGTTCTATACCTTCGCTTTTTCCACGGAAATCGTCTATAAATAAAAATTGCTTAAAAGAAAATTTGCAGCATGAGCACTTAGTTGCTGCTCGTATCGTTTACGATGCAGTGCAGTCGTTGGGGGGCATTGAAAAAATTCAAATTACAAAAAAATTAATCCATAGTGCCAGAAATGCTCGATCCAGGCACGAAGAAGCCCTGAAAGAGAAAAGGAAAAAAGAAAGTGTAGAAATTGACGAGCGAAGTAAGAAAAGAATCGCTGAAGTAGCCCGGAAAGAGCTGGAGGCGAAAAAAAGAAAAATTAGAGAGTTAGCCGAAAAAAAGCTGGCCACGATCGATAACGAGTTGTCTCAATTGAAAAATTCCTAAAATGCTTCAAAAATGATGGAAAAACTCCTACAGTTCCTGACTTATTCATAAATTTTTAAATTTTAGTAACTTGCAATTTATTCCTTTATTATTAGTGTTTTGACCTTTGAACCTTAGTCATCATAAAAATTGAACCCACCTACGTACAATTTAGTGTGTAATAAATTTATTGTCATTGCAATTTTAAGGCTTCTTTTTCTAGTCTGACATTTTCCTTTCATTTTTGTTATTCTTATGGTCATTTTATACCTTGTTTCATCATAAACCTGAACACACCTATGTGCAATTTAGTGTGTAACAACTAGTTTTATTATCATTGTAAATGTACGACTTCCTTTTCTAGTCTTTCATTTTTCTTTCATTCTTGTTATTTTTATGGTAATTTTATACCTTGTTTATTCGTATGTTTATTATATATATTTGTTTTGTGTAGTATTTTTTGTTTGAATGCGTTTTTGAATTTACCCCTTTCCCATTTCTACTGATTTTGGTGAGTCAGGGAAAAGTCAGGGAATTTTGTTCAGGGGAACCTGTAGACACCCTGGTAGTAGTTTCGCTTCTTAATTTTGGCAAAATCGCAAGTTTCGCGATCTTGTTTTTTGAGGCCGCAGACCCCATGGTTTAACTGGCTTTAATAGCTTCCAAGCCGAATATTCGCGAAACACACAACTTCTAGATCGAGCTAAGCATATCAGTGAATTTGCGAGTCCCAGGGACTAAATGTCCGCGAAATTTCGCTATTTTTTATATATTTTTTTTGTGAGCTCGTACAGTTCGTACATTTTTAGGGATTTAATAAAACAAAATAATGTTCTTTGTTCTCCCAATGCACTATAGAGAACACTTAAAGCCTCCGTCAAGCCCCAGAGTCCTTCTTTCCAAACGAAAAAATCTGGTCACCGTACCTCTAATAGAAGAGTATAGGCCGTAGTGGAGGCCAAAATATCTCATTACACCCTCCCCCCCCCCGCACTTATTATTTTTTACCTTCTTAGTTCATTAGTCGCGTATGCGTTGTATAAAGGCTAACCACCTGCAGCCATGCCTTTCAGTTAGATTAGGAAGGAAATGGGATGCCAAAAGCAAGACGCTGTTTTATTTTACGCATAAGCCGGAATTCCGATTTTATTGTTTCATACAATGTATACCCTCCTTCCCACCCACCCAAATCAAGGGGAAATTAGTTTATCCTCGCGTTTCATAATCTTAAAATCGAAACAAAGGCCTTGATCTGCAGCCGCGGTGAGGGCAATTTGCGATGAGAGAGCCAAAAGTCTAGACAAACTTGAGAGTTTTAGAAAAGTTTTATCCTATATCGATCACAAGACCCAAGAGCCCCCTCCCCCCGCAACCCTTCACAACCACATCCTTCGAACTTTATCTGATGACCTTTAGACCAGAAGTTTGAAAAACGGAATACAATTTGGTCAAAGTAGACTTTTTCTTCTTCTATTGAATGTATTCAACGGAAGGTCATCACCCACGGGTAGTCAATTTTTTAGTGTATTTTTAAAGTGAAGTTTTTCGTTGTTTTTTAAAAAAACATAACGCAATTCTGGTGCAGCTTCAATATCATGAAGGGCTCAGTGAGTTACCCAATTTATTTATTTATTTTTTAGGAATTTCAAGTATAGCTCTTAACGGTAATGAACAGCTTTGAAATATAGCCCACCCCCTGTAAATAATATTCACCCTTCTTTAGGGGGGGAAAAAATCTACTATGCCTTTCCAGATTCATCCTCATTAAAAAAAATTTTAAAAAAGGGTTGATTCTCACTCTCCCCCCTTTCTGTACTCGGCTTTCATTCATGAATATTCCTAATGGTGAGATCGTGAGCTTAAATTGACGGAGAAAGAGAGTGAGAGCCGCGGAAAGAAGTTAAATTACAGCGATCCATTACTGTGCTACTGGAAGGGGTTAAAAATGCGGTTTCTCGAGACAAAAGTCGTATCTTTGTAAGTTTAAATCCCTACAAAAGGATGAGAGTGACAGTGAAAAGGCTAGACAGTTTGTTATTGCATGTAGGGTCTATTGAAGTCTAAGCCATGGCTATTAATTTGAAGAAGGCATCAAACTTCTTTAAAAGTGGTATGAAGGGTGTTTAATTTAACTGTTTTTTTCTTCTTCTTCTTCTTCTTTTACGAACATTTATTATTATACCCCGTTTAGCCCTTCATTAAGGCTTCAAACCTTATAATATAGCTTGCTTGTTTGAATCATTCCAACTTAAAATGGCTAAGTTTGCCTTTACATCAGCAGAACCCCCCCGCCCACCCATCGCTAACCCCGACCACTTCGCAGTGGTTCAGGCGTCTGTGTCCATTACATTTCTCGATCGAAATCGTGTCTGGAGTATCAGGAAAGAAGATAAACACTGTCGAAAATAGAAAGAACCCCCCCCCCCCAACCAACACACTTTTCCCAGAAAATTGCGTCTTGGGTTTTCCACGTTTCATCCGCTTTTGACACTGCGGGATACAATTCTCTCTGAAGGGAGTTTCAGAGAGGTGTTCTCTATAAACTTTTTTTTTTTTGACGGTACCCTTTTCACTGAGAAAAACTCGTCGGTTTCAACTCATTCTCAATTGAAATCGACTAAGCGTTCATGTCTGTTAAAAAAAAAAAAAAAAAAATTCTGTGAATTTTCAGTTGGCACGCATTTTCGAGCCTAAACCGTAATCGATTTGATGCTTACTGTACAAGTGAAAGTAATGGAAAAGGTTCTTTGAGAAAAAGGTGGAGGCGTAGAAAAGAAAGAGAGTGTGTGAGTGAGAAAGAGAAAAAAAAGGGGTTGCTTTGGCAGATTCGAACTGAAAAGGGATGTTGATAAGAGAAGACGAGTGAGCATTATACGGTAGAGGCGCGGGACAGGCCTCCGGAATGAGGAACAATGGGGTAAAAAACATATACATACTAGCTTGAATCGCTCGACTGACTCTAAATATTTGACTAGAATAAAAAGAGGGTTGTTTTTGATAGGCGAAGGGGTTGGAGGGAGGGGAGGGGATGCCAATTATTAAATTGTCGATGGGTGAAGAAACGAAGGGTGGGGGAAAACAGGTAAATGCACGAGGGAGAGAAGTGAGCCTGTCAAAATGAGTGAGCGTCAGCATTTTTCAATGCTATACAATTAACCGTTCCCCGAGGGACTTCTTTATTCTGTCTTTAACTATTACAAACATCTTGATATTTTATTAAAACGTAGATGTAAGTGATAAACAATGACTGCCCCTCGTTTCTTGTATTGGTGGGAAGGGAGTGGGGGGATCAAGCTCCGCGTTGTGATGGACCAATTTAATTCTTCCTTCTAACGAATCAAAAACCATTCCGACTCACCGGAATTGCCAGCGAAACCTTTATTTTCCAAGCGGATCATGGAAACCCCACAATAATCCCTTCTTCCTTTCCTGCTCATTAATGTTTACACTGTCCTAATTATACATCGAAGTGAATCCCTATATCTACTTTCAATGCCCCCTCCCCCTTGGTGAATTAATGAATATGTTCCTCAAACCACCTCAACCTTCCCCCCTCCCCGCAACATCACGTGTTCACCGGAACATTCAAAATTTGTAAATAGTATAAATGGCCCACGAATGATGTGTACTCCTTGAAACGCCACGCGTCTTTCTCCCTCACTTTCAACTGTGTTCGCACGTGTTTCTCTTCTTTTTTCCTCCAATTCACTGTCCTTCAAACAAACAAACCTTTTCGGATGTTCGAAAAACCACTTGAAACCCCCACTCCCCTTCACCAACCACCATCATACACCAAAAAGCGTTGTCCTCTGTACAAAAAATAAAAGGTTCACCCCGCGTGAAATTTATACACCCGCACCACTGATGCACCTCCAAAGGGAGCACGGAGGCGAAACCTAAAAAGCTAATTATATTTCGGAATACATTGCCCCAAACTTTATTACTTGGGGCTGCGTATGTGTTAGATTCGCGCACAGACAGGGGATGAAAATCCCGCTGGCCAGCATCGGTTGTGAGCTGTGTGTTTAGGGTGGGAGGGGGTGAAGGGATTCGTGTTAGGCGTAAACGAAGAGATAATGGACGGATTTTAAACGCCGAGCGGAATGGTGGAATTTAGGTAAAACTCTAATGGGATAATGGGTGGGTTGGAAGAATGGGGGGAGGGGGAATGTATGTGTTGGCTTATTAATACCGAACTGCAGTGGCGTAGGTAGGAATATGTCCTGGGGGGTGGGAGGGGGATCAGATTGAAATCTCGTATGGGTGAGGAGAGGCGGTAAGTTCACATTTTAGTCATCATTTCCACCCAGCCAGCGCACTCTTGAATCTGGACATCTTGCTGGCATCATCATAGCCTTAATCTCTCAGTTAAGGGTGATTTTTGGACTCTACCCGCAAATCAGCGCTTTTCTCAATTTTGGCCGAGTGCCGAGTGTATCGTTCTTCCCGCATTTTCAGCCGCAGATTAGCGGTTTTGCCCCACCGCCTTCCATAGCCATGAATTTGCGCATTTTCTCAACTTTAGCAGCAAAGTATCGTTTTTAACCTGTGAACAATGTTTCTTAAATATCCACGATTTTTGGGGTTTTCCTCAATTTTAGCAGCATATTACCGATTTTTAAATTTTTGTTTACCAGGGGATTAGCACTTTTCTCAGTTATAGCTGAAAATTAACGTTTTTCTTAAGTGTTTTCCTCAATATTAGCCGCAAAATAGGGGGACATTTCACGAATTAGGATGTTTTTGGTTCACCTTACGCAATGCGTGAGCGATTTTTCTCAGTTTACTCGCGAATTAGCGGTTTCTTCACCTATTGCCATAAATTGGCGCTTTTTTTTTTTTTTTTTCAATTTCAGCCTGAAAAGTTGCGTTCAGAATTCGCAAATTGGCGTACATTCAGTTTTTGGCGCAAAGTAGAATTTTTCTCAATTTCAACCGCGAATTGAATTTTTTAAATTGTAGCCGCGACGCGTCGTAGCGTTTCAAACCTGTGAATTAGCGAATGTTCTCAATTTCAGTCATAAATTGGCGTTGGGCGCAATTTTAGCTGTAAAATGGCGATTTTTTCTATTTTTAGCCGCGAATTAGCAAGTTTCTTAATTCTTAGGCTTAAAATTAACCTTTCTCTTAATTTTGACCAGGCTGATTATTTTATTTTCTAAATATTACCCGCAAATTAGCGGTTTTTCACATTTTACCACCGCATTAGCAATTTTATATTACTTTTATAGTTATCCATAGATTATTGCTCCTTTTCAGTTCTAGCAGTGAATTAGCGTATTTATTTAAAAACATTATACTATAGCCATGCATGAATTTGCCATTTTTTCTGAATTTTAGCCACAAAAATGCCTTCAGAAGGTGCGAAATTAAATTATAAATGTAAATTTTTTTTTCAAACCAAAAAATTTACATCTATCCCTCATTTCTGTCAAAAAATCATCATTTTTAAATTATGAATTTCACGACACATTCGAGAATTAGTAATATTTCTCAATTTTTGCTGCGAATTTTCGCTTTGTCAAAATTTTAGCAGCGTGGTAGCGTTTCCAACCCGTGTATTACCGACCGAGTTTTGTCAATTTTTGAAAATTTGTGATTTTCTTCATTTTGTGTCCGCGAATTGAAGTTGTTCCATAACTTTTTATATCTGCAAATTTCAAATTAGTTTCTCCCAATTTCAGCTGTGAAATAGCTGCTAATTTTGCGGTCATTCAGCATCCTATTTCCTTTTTCATACGCGAATGGGCGATTTTACGCCATTTCAGTTGTGAATTTGCCATTTTTGTCCAATTTTAACCCGCAAATTAGCATTGTTCTTTATTTACATAGTATCGCATTAGCAATTTTGCTTTACTTTTGACTATGGTTTGCCGTTTTTCTCAATTACAGCCACAAAGTAGCTTTCAGAAGACGCGAAAACGTGTATTTAAATAAAAAAAAATGAAACAATTTATCCGCGGATTAGTGATTTTTCTCAATATCAGCCCCGACTTAGCGCAAATTCTGAATTTGAGCAGCAAATTATCCATTTTGTTTACATTTTTAGCAGGGAATTAGCAGTTTTCTCCAATATGAGCTGAAAATTAGCGGTTTTTTTTTTTACGCCGCGCTAATTAGGGGTTTTTTCAATATTAGCCGTTTATTTTTGCAATTAGCGAATTAGCACTTTTTCTCTATTTGAGCTGAGAAAGAGCGTTCTTCTTAATTTTAGACGCCCTATTATTTTTTTTTTTTTTTTTTTTTTTTTTTTTTGGGGAGCAGGGAGGTGGAAATGCCTTTACGCACGGAGTGCCGGACTCCTGCCTTACGGCAGACTACCGGCTAAAACCACCCCCCCTTATGGGCATCGACTACTGGGGTCATTAGCCCAATGGATGTTGAAGACGTGTTATGATGTTATGATTTCAGGAGTATGTTACTGTGATTATTGGCTGTTAATGTTATATTTGATATACTGTACGGAATTTACATGAAGTGTATTAGGTGATTGAACTGTTACAGGGTGTAGTAGTAATTGGTCATTTTGAGGAACTTGATAATTTCGGGCAATTTCTTGGACGTAGGTTTGAGTAGTTCGTGGTAGGGTAGATTATCGAGATGAAGTTGTTGTCGAAGAGCGCTCCAACGGGGACATTCTATGATGATGTGGTTCGTTGTTAGTGGTTGGTCACAGTGTTCGCATACTGGGCGTGCTCGGCGCACGAGGTGGTAACTGTGAGTGAGACGTGTATGTCCTATACGTAACCTATTGATTATGATTTCATCTTTTCTTGTGAGGTCAGCAGTTTTGATATGTTGGACTGGATTTATTTGGGGGATAACTGAGTGCATGGTGGATGGGCTACGATCCCAGTCTTGTTGGATTTGTTGATTAGTGATTGTTTTAATGTTGTTTGCGATGTCGAGGGGCGGTAATGGGGGGAATATTTCAGATTGATCAACGGGTGTATTGGCAATGTCTCTAGCAAGTGCATCGACAAGTTCATTTCCCGTGATATCGAAATGACTTGGAACCCAGAGAAAACGAATACATTTTTTTGAACAATGGAGGGCAAATAGTTGATGCTGAATGCGTTGGACAAGTGGGTTTAGTGAGAATTTGTTTTGTATGGCCTGAAGTGAACTCATAGAGTCAGAAATGATGAAAAATTTGGTAGACGGATTATCACGACAGAAGTTGAGGGCTTGGGAAATCGCCTCAAGCTCCGCTGTTAAAATGCACACTACAGGAGAGAGATGAAAGGAATGGTTGTTGGTGTTGTCAACATAGAAGGCACAACCAACGCCAGTTATGGTTTTAGAGGCATCAGTGTAGATTAATATTGAATCAGAGTTTTTGGAAAGAAGTGCTCGAAATTGTTGCATGATTGCAGTTGGATGCAGGTTACACTTTGCTGCGGTATGTAGGGAAAGATCGATAGATGGGTTAGGGATAAGCCAGGGGTAGATAGAAAAGTCGTCGACAGGAAGGACAGGCGGAAGTTCGAAACGAATTCTAGTCGATAGTTCGCGAAAGCGAATTGGGAGTGGACGTGTTCGAGTTACAGAGTGAAGGAACTCTGCTGTTGAATCATCGGAATCGAGAATTGAGTAAAGAAAGTGGTGAGGTCTACTCCGGATAGTATTGGCATATTTTAATAAAAGGTGATTACGTCTGTGATTTAGTGGGGGATGGTTAGCTAATACGTATAAGGTGTCGGTTGGGCTGGTGCGGAATGCACCAAGAGAGATGCGAAGAGCCTGTGTGTAGAGACGCTCAATCGGTCGAAGCCACGATTTTCTAGCCGAAGCGTAGATAATAGAAGCGAAGTCGATTTTCGAGCGTATGAGCGATTGAACTACTCGCAGCAGCATGGTTGTATCACTGCCAAAGTGATGGTGTGCTATGACCTGGAGAACGCGCAGGTCTGATTGACATTTTCGGTGAAGGTGTTGAAGGTGAGGTTTCCAACTGAGGGTATTGTCGAAGATAAGTCCCAAAAATTTGTGTTTGTCGACGTATTGAATCGGAGAATTTTGTATATGAACAACTGGAGGATTGTGCGGACGTCTTAGATGGCAGAAATGAATAGCTACGGTTTTCTGAGAGGAGAATGTTAAGCCAAGGTTTCCGGCTTGTGAGACCAGAATATCTACGGCTGTTTGAAAGCTGCGGACATCCCTGTCGCTGGGGTGGGCTGGATATGATTTGTAGATGGCAATATCGTCAGCGTATAAAGAGATGTTGAAGTCCCTGGGAAGATTGGTTCCTAAAGGTTGAATGGCAATAAGAAAAAGTAAAGTGCTCAGGACTGATCCTTGGGGGACACCGTTTTCAAGAGCCCGCGGTATGGACAGGTGGTTACCAATTCGTACTCGGAAAAACCGGTTGGTGAGGAAGTCCTGTAACACCAAGGGCAAACTCCCTCGGAGACCCCAGGCATGGAGTTGTTTTAGTGCGCCGTGTCGCCACACGCGATCAAAAGCACTTTTGACGTCAAAGAAAATGGCGGTGGTATGTGACCGATGGAGGAATGAGGTCTGAATGACGTTTTCCAATTTTATAAGATTATCCAAGACTGAATGTTTCACACGGAACCCTGTTTGAGAGGAATTTAGAAGTCGGTGTTTTTCCAAGAAGAATTGCAGCCGGTATTGAATTAAATTTTCATAAATTTTTCCCATACATGATGTGAGTGATATCGGGCGATAATTGGACACGTCCGAGAGGTTTTGACTATTTTTGGGGATAGGGATGACCGTAGACGTTTTCCAGTTGTCAGAATAGGCGTTGTTCTGCCAAAGAGTATTATATAAATTCAGAAGGCATAATTTGTGAGGTTCGGATAGGTTCTTAAATATTTCATTAGGAAGGTGATCCGGCCCTGGTGATTTATGATTTTTAATTTTTTCCAGAACTCGGTTAAGTTCAGGTAAAGTAAATGGAAGGTTGTAGTCAAGGTTTTCTATGGTGGAAAAATTTAGGGGTTGATGCTCTTCTTCGTGTAATTTGTACGCCTGAAAGTGGGAAGGGTATTGAGAGGTGGCCGAATTATGATGGAAAAATTTGGAGAAGAGTTCAGCTATATTTTCCTGGCCTTCCACTTTCGTATTATCAGAGGACATCATAAATGGTGGGAGAGAGTTGACCGGTTTACCCTTGAGAGTCTGGATCTTGTTCCAAACCTCTCTGGCATCGACCGAGGATGAGATTTGGGAAATATATTCACTCCAGGATTTGCGTTTAGCCTCTTGTTTCAGTCGCCTTTCTTGGGCTCGAAGCTGTTTAAAACGAATTAGGTTGTCTTGAGTAACGTGGCGTTTGAGAAGGTTGAACGCTTGTTTCTTCAGGCGGTTGGTGCTGTGGATTTCAGAGTTCCACCATGGGACTTTTTGTCGTCGAGTGGTGGGTTTGGATTGTGGGATAACATTGGAGGCTGCATTATAGAGTGATTCGGTGTAGTTGAAGACATCTTGGTTGGCGTCGTTAGTGAGTTCTGGGAACGATAGTGAACTATTGAAAGCATGCCAGTCAGTGTTCTTAAAGTACCATTTAGGGGGATATGTAAATCTCTGGCGACTACTATTGTGCGTTATGATAATTGGGAAATGGTCGGAGTGGTGGAGTTCATCGGCAACTCGCCATGTAAAAGAGGTAGATAACACGGGTGTAGTAATGGAAACATCGATCGAGCTAAATCGACCGGAAGCCGAAATAAAGTGTGTAGGGGTATCATCGTTGAGGGGAATAAGTGGGAAAGTTTGCAAGATCTGGTTGAAGAGATTCCCTTTAGGAGTGGTGACGGTGGAACCCCACGCAGGATGGTGGAGGTTGATGTCTCCTAAGATGAGTACCGGTTGTGGTAATTGATGAAGAAAGTCGTATACTTCTTGGTACGCCCAATGAGTATTGGGGAGGTAAAAGGAACAAAGAGTAAGCTGAAGGGGATAGGAAATTCGGGCAGCTACGGCCTGAAGGTTGGTGTTGAGATTGATAGGTGTGGGCTGAAGATAGGTTTTGATGTATAAGGCAACGCCACCGTGGCTACGCATCGACTGGGTGGTGACGTTTTTATGGAAGGACGTGTATGAGACAGGGTTATACGTTTGGTGAGGTTTAAAATGCGTTTCTTGGACTGCTATAGCAAGAGGATCATGTTCATTTATGAGGCTTCTTAGCTCATCGATGTGAGCAAAGAGGCCTCTGATGTTCCACTGAAGGAAAATGTTAGGTTGAGTTAGAGGTGAGGGTTGGAAATTCGTAGGTTGATTTGAGTTATTCTGATTAGGCATAAAGAAGTGATTAGACTAGGAAGTATATTATTCTTTGGTAGATGGTTGCTCTTCAGTTGTAATCGGAGTAGTGGATTGGGAAGAATTTTGTTGTGCTATGAGATGGGCCTCAAGGGCCTGAACGTCGACAGCAGGTGTTGTTTGAGGTTGAAGAGTTGTTGGTGGTCTTTGGTCTTTTGGCGCAGGGGGTGGTGCACGTTGATCTTGTGGAGTTGTTGGTCGTGAAGTTTGTATCGACTGGTTGGCCTGGGAGTCGGAAGCAGGGAGCTTCCGCGGGCGTCCCTTCTTCCATCCGGGCTTTCGTTTCCTGCCTTGAACTTGCCAACTGGAGTCGGTATCGCCACTTGTAGCATCATCAATGTCAGTATTCGGAGCGTCGGTTTCCATGACACTTGCACGGCGAGAGCGAGTGGATCTAGGTTCATGAAAAGTCGGTGGTTGGAAGGTGGTTGATGTTGAGGTTGGTTTGGGGGTTTTTGTTGATGAGTAGGCAGAGGGATGAGGGTGTAGGGGGAAGGATTTTCTGGGAAGGTAGGGTTCAAGGGTATAAGTAGAATTTGCAGCCGGTTTGGCAGCAGTGTGAGCGTATGTAGCTCCCATCACGTACGACGGATTAGTGACAATAGCCCTGATTTGTTTGTATGGTAAGTCGCTGTTATATTTCATTTTGATTATTTCTTTTTCGATTTTGAGTCTCGGACACAATGGAGATCTGGCATCGTGGTCGTTTTCAGCCGTGGGTGTGTTTGTGCAGTTAATGCAGCGGACTGGTTGTGGGCACATTGTGTCTTCGTGTGTGGGATAGCCACACTTGCAGAGTGCTTCTGGCGCCCGGCAGTTGGTGGCATTGTGACCAAACCGATAACATCTGAAACACTGAAGGGGAGGAGGTAGATATGGCGTGACGGGTAGTTTGTACATTGCTAGTTTCACTGATTCAGGGGGCGTTGGTGTATTGAATGTTAGCAGTATAGTTCCAGTCGGCACAAGTGAGTCGCCAGTTCTTTTATTGAAGCGTTTGAAGCTAATTGCATTAATTTCAGCGAGTTCTTCTTGAATTTCGTCATCAGTGGCGTTGTTCAAGTCCTTGCATCGGATTAATCCTTTCGAGATGTTCAATGTATTATGTGGTTCGATTTTGATGGGAATGTCTTCGAATAGTTTCAACTGAAGGAGGTAATTTGTTTGTTGCGAATTTTTGGTTTCAATGACGTAGGCTCCAGTTTTTGTCTTTGTGATTTTCTCAACGTTACCAACGCGGGAAGTTATAAATTTATAGACCTTGAATGGGGACATATTCTCAAAGTTGCCTGTTAATTTGGACATCACAAGAAATTTAGCGTTTTTCAGGTTCAATATTTTATCACGTAAAAGTTCTCGTTCTTCAATCGATGTCATCTGTTTTTTCATAGATGGTTGAGTACTTGATTCGCTTGTTGTTCCAGCAGAAATAGGTCGTTTTGTTGAAGATTGAGTTGCACTGGTGTCTGTCAACGTATTGTTTGTTGCTTTGTTAGGGTTATTAGCCTTCTTATTTGAAGGTAAGGTGTTTGTGGTTCTTGAAAAGTCCTGGGAAGATCCGGGTCTGGTACCTTTGCGACTACGGTCTTCAGGAGCGGGTGGAGTCGCACCACTCGTCCTGCCGGCATTTTGGCCTTCCGGGGCTACGGCCTTGGTTTTGTTTTTCGTAACGTAATTAATTCAGTGGCTCGGGGGGTTAGCCCGAAACCACCTAGTCGGCTGGTGGGGCTGCCACCTCAGGGCCTGCCGACCTGCCCCCCGTCGCCGGGAGTGAAGGAAAAGGCTCAACAGGGGAGGTGTCCCTGAATCACGGCCCCTTCCCGCCTCTGCCATTTCGCTAGTGGCCGACAAAGTCGACCACTACCCAGGGGGCACCACGAGGAGGCCTCCCGGCCCGCTGTGCGCGGCACCGAGAGAGGACCCCAGTCCATGGCAGTCGGCTAGTTGGGGATTGCGACGGCGGACTAATACCCGGACAAGGGGGTCAGGCCCTATTCGTCCGAGGTTCATCACTAAAGCTGAGGAAGCTCCGCGCCCGCTTACACTCAGCCCCCGCCGCGTTACCCCAACCTTCGCCCCCCGCCCTATTATTATTATTATTATTATTATTATTATTATTATTATTATTATTATTATTATTATTTTTTTTTTTTTTTTTTTTTTTTTTTGGGAGCAGGGAGGTAGAAATGCATTTACGCACAGAGTGCCGGACTCCTGCCAAATGGCAGAACGCATGTGAACCTGGCCCAACACATGTCAGAAAATTTAACGAAAAATGAATCAATCGTTTGTTTACCGTTTGTTTACGTTTTTTTGCCAACATTTTAGTTTGTTTAGCATTCGGAATATTATGATTTTTTTTAAAAAACAGCATGTGTCGGGCTAAGTTCACGCAACCCGACACATGGGCGGAATCGTTTGTTTCGCGACATATTCCGTCTCATTATCGTTTGTTTACGTTTGTTTAGCCGAAATTTTCGTTTGTTTACCATTTCATGTATGAATTTTTCGAAAAACAGTATATGTGTCGGGCTAAGTTCACGCAACCCGACACATGGGCGGAATCGTTTGTTTCGCGGCATATTCCGTCTCATTATCGTTTGTTTACGTTTGTTTAGCCGGAGACGGAATATGCCGCGAAACAAACGATTCCGCCCATGTGTCGGGTTGCGTGAACTTAGAACACATGCTGTTTTTAAAAAAAAATCATATTCCGAATGCTAAACAAACGAAAATTTTGGCAAAACAAACGTAAACAAACGATTGATTCATTTTTCGTTAAATTTTCTGACATGTGTTGTGCCAGGTTCACATGCGTAATGGCAGACTAGCGGCTAACCCCCCCCCCCCTTTTAGGGCATCGACTACTGAGGACATTAGCCCACCTATTGTTTTTTGTTTTTTTTAGTATGATTGGGTATTATGTAGTAATTGTTTGAAAGTAGTAGGAGATACAGAGATACAATTTTTATTTCATGTTACATATGGTGATAAAGGTTAATTTTTTGAAGGAAGTTTAGAATGTCGGGCAAGAGTTTTATGGGGGGCTAGGAGTGAAGTCAGATCTAAATCTTATGGGATTTCGCTTGTTCGCCTTTCAGCTACGTATTGTGGACAGTTGATGAGTATGTGCTCTATGGTAAGCTCTATGTTGCAGGTCTGGCAAATTTGTCGCCCTTGTCTGGTGAAGTGGTGGCTTTTTGTTAACCACGTGTGGCCTGTGCGGAGGCGGAGAATAACTATAGCATCCCTTCGTGTATACCTGTGCAGGGTGGTGTGTATTTTTTAGGGGCAGGTATTATGGTTCGGAGCTGAGTGGGGCTCCTTCCCCACTGGCGACTCCATTCCTCCCAGATTGCTTGCCTAATACGGGCTTTTTCATCTTCAGTTCTCGCGGGGAGCAGGCTGTTGTAGGGCAGCGACTCAGCTGCTATCTTGGCCAGTGTATCTGCTTGGGTATTCCCCGATATACCAACATGGCTGGGTATCCAGAGGAAAGCAGTTTCTTTTTTTGTGTTAAGGAGTTGGCATAGTTTCTGGTGTATGGCAACGATGGCAGGATCACGGGTAAATTTATTTGCTAATGCTTCTAAGATGCTGTGGGAGTCGACTAAGATGAGGTATGGCGAGGAGTTGTGAGTAATGCAGAAGTCCAGGGCAAGAGAAATTCCGTAGAGTTCAGCCGAGTAGATTGAGAAATTTGGGGGTTAGGGACATATAAAGCTAGTGTTTGGAGGTGAGTGGTAGGCACACCCAACCCCAGTGGTCGTTTTGGAGCCATCGGTATAGATTTGCGTGTATCCTGAGTATTTCGATATGATTTCATTGAAGTAGTTTCTGTATATTTCTGGTGTTGTTTGTTTCTTTGAATATTTTGAAAGGGACAAGTCAAAGGTGAATTGAGGGTTGCCAGGGAAAGTTATCAATGGTTCGGCAAGGTAACGTAGGGAGAAGAGCGGTGTTCAACTGATCTAAAGTTTCCTTCACCCGGATAGGGAGGGGTCTGGTTCGACTTGGTATGTTGGAAAATTCGCCAAGACTGGTTGTGTTGAACAAGGGTGTGTGAAAGAAATGATCAGGTTTAGATTGAAGTGAGATCGCATAATTTAGACAGATTTGCTTAAAACGGAGATTTAGTGGTAGAGAGTTTGATAGGACACACCGGTTATCACAGGGGGTAGTCCGGTATGCCCCGAGGGCAATACGGAGACCCTCTGATATATTTATGAAGGACAAGATCAGGAAAAACACTTTTTTATTAGATATAATTAAAGACCAGAAACAACAAAATATAAAAAGGGCTTGTTTCAGGCCGTACAAAGATTTCTGCAACTTGCATATTTTGGATTTATCGTCATATCCTTCAGGAAGTTCCATGTACAATTCCTCCTCTATTTGTCCATGTAGAAAGGTGGCTTTGACGTCGAATTTCATTAAATGATACTTCTTTTTCACTGCATAAGCGAGCATCAAACGTAGAGCATCGTTTCCAACAACAGGGCTAAATACTTCGTTGTAATCAACATTAGGCTGTTGCTCACAACCTCGCACCACAAGTCTCGCTCTGTACCTTCCGTCGTCTTTTATCTTGAAAACCCAACGACTGGACAGCAGTGATTTTCCTCTCGCTTCATTTCTATCTACGAGAGTCCATGTTCTGTTTTTTTTAAGAGCCTCCTTTTCTTCTTCAATTGCTTTCTCCTATTCCAAATGATCACTCGAGTTGATAGCTTGTTTATAAGTTAATAGAACGTAGTCGCGCAGTTTTTCTGGTATTTTTATGGTTCGGCGTATTCTTCGAAGAATATTTGGCTGGCTTCTTTCTTCATCGTCAGCATTTCCTTCTTCGTTTTTTTCGACCTCTACTTCAGACTCGTCTTGTACGGAAACAAGGTCGTCTTGAGGGGGTTTAGATTCTTCCAAGGGGATAAGTCCTTTTCTACCGTGGCTTTGCGTTATGACTTCAATAACTGGTGGTTCATTATTTTCGAATTGTTTGACGTCCAGCAATCGATCAATAGAATCTTGACGTTCCTTCTTAGTGTCTATTGACTCAATAAAACTGACATCACGGCTGATTTCCACTTTTCTTTCTTCAGGGATCCAAACTCTGTACCCTTTTGACTCCTCAGAGTATCCAACAAGGATTCCTTCTCGACTTCGAGATGATAATTTCCCTTTGTTCAGTGATCTGTTCAAACAAAATACTTTAGAACCAAATATTCTCAGGTGGCTTACGTTTGGTTTCCTCCCATTCCAGATTTCATAAGGTGTTTTCCCATTCAGACTCTTTGTTGGGCACCTGTTCCTCAAATAGTTCGCTGTTTAGACAGCTTCTGCCCAAAAAGATGGTGGGAGTCCTGATTCGATAAGGAGACAACGCGCCATGTCCAAAAGAGTTCGGTTTTTTCTTTCTGAGATACCATTTTGTTCAGGATTATACGGAACGGTCAGCCTCCTTGAGATGCCACGCTTTTTAAGCAATTTGTCAAATGACTTATTGACATACTCAGTGCCATTGTCTGATTGAATGCACTTGACAGTGATACCATGCTTGTTTTCCATGAGATTTATGACTTCTTCAGTTTTTTCTAGGACTTCATTTTTAGACTTCAAAAATCTCACCTCAAACCAACGTGACCTGTCATCGATAAATTCAACGAAATATTTTGCTTTTCCGTTTGATTCCGTACGAAATGGCCCGCAAACGTCAGTGTGTACGACTCAAGCAGATCTGATTTTCTGTTCGAAGATTTCGGGAAGGGAGTACGAGTCATTTTACCCTTGCAGCACGTGTCACAGTTGACCGAATTATTTCTCAAGTCAACGTTTTCTACTCCTTGTATTGTGTCTTGTTTCACGGCGGTTATTAAATCTTGAAAATTAACATGACCAAGTCGACGGTGCCATAAATCTAGTTTGGAATTCGATTTTCTTCCATCGAGACTTTGCAGGCTGAACCCTTAGAGGTTCGGGCGAAGTATAAATCACCAATTCGATCGCCTACAAGCTTGACGTCTTTATCGGGTCCAAAAACTAAAACGTCAGATTTTCGAAAAAGTATTTCATACCCTTTGTCAGCCATTTTGCTTACTGACAATAAGTTAGTTCGAAGACTAGGAACGTAGAGTGTCCTATCGAGAGTGACGTTTTTGACGTTTCCGAACACGTCTGCTTTAAAAGAAGCGACACCGATTGACTTAATTTTCGTAGTGCTGTTGTCTGCAAGATTTAAATGCGCGTTGTTCACATTTTCTATGCGGTGGAAATCTTCAGATTTGCTACACAAGTGGGAAGTAGCACCACTGTCGAGACACCATGACGAATTGTCGACAGAACGACTTTCAGAAATGCTATTCCAGCAGTAAAAACTAATGTCTTCAGCATTTCTTGCATCATTCCTTGTTTTATCTTGATGTGTATGACAGTCGACGGCTTTATGACCGTATTTTCCACACCGATGACAACGAAACTTGAATTTTCCACTTTGTTCCGTGTTTCCGACAGGTTTCCCGGTGGTATTACTCGATTTTACCCATTTATTTTTCGACGAATACATTGCATTTTCCGGTATATTCAATGCACTATTCTTTCGCGCGTCATATTCTTCCATGATTTTAATTTTCAAAAATTCAGGATCGGGTAGTTTGTCTCGCGATTCTATGACACAACGAAAGTTTTCAAAGCTAGATGGTAGACTGTAGAGCAGCATGATAGCTAGCAGGTCTCGATTTATTTCGACTTCCATGTCTTTCAGCTTGTCAACTGCGTCGAAGAAGATGTTTAAATGTTGGTGTATATCACCACCTTCTTCCATACGGTGAAGGGTCAATTGTTTGAGTAAGGTAGCCTAAGTGATCCTTGTAACACCACTTGGCTATCCCAAAGGATAGTGAGAACGTTCCCCCAGTCGTGACGACAGGGGAACAGCTACAAGAGAACACTGAGATACAGAACACCAAAACATGACGTCACAACAGGACCTCACTGTTCCTAGGATCAGTCAAATTCTTACAGAACAAGCCCCCAGAAACAACAAAATATAAAAAGTCATGTGGTTATAAAATTACAGCTTCCAACACCCTCCTGATACGTCCTTTCCAGGGGCAGTTGCCAACTTTTCCGTGCTGAGCTGTACGCTTGTATCCCGTATTCCATTTTCGATCGTACCAGACAATTTAGAATTTTGATGACAGTGCAGGGGTCTGAGCCCCACTTATGATTTGAAAGCATCCTAATGATGTTGAGGGATTTGCGACAGTGAATATTTATCTGATTAATATGTTCCTTCCATCGTAGTTGTTTATCAAGTGTAAGGCCAAGAAAGTGTGAGTCTTTATACAGAAGAGGAGAATTTTCAAGTGTGAGTGGTGGGGGATCATGTGGAGACCGTAGTCGGCAAAAGTGTACAGCGCAGGTTTTTTCCTGCGAGAAGTGCAGGCCTATTTGATCGGCGTTTTCCACGGGCGTATTTATGGCCTCTTGTTAGGGATTTATGTCTTGGAGGGATTTGGGGTGTGTTGCGTACATATATATCAGCATATATCGATATGTTAGTTTCGGGTGGGAGTCCCTGTGTGATTCCGTTTGTAGCTATTAAGAATAGGCTTACGCTTAGTACTGATCCTTGGGGGACACCTATTACTTGGTCGCGAAGACAGGAGTATGTTGTGCCTATGCGGACTTGGAATTTCCTGATGTAGTAGGAGTGGAAGGTTTCCTGTCATACCCAATTGGTGTAGTTGCTGAAGGATAGATGTTCGGTTAATTTTATCGAATGCGTTTTTGATATCGAAAAATATTGCAGTGACATGCTCTCTCTTCAGGAAAGCGTTTTGGATGTAGTTCTCCACCATCAACAGTTGGTCCACAGTCGAGTAACCTCGACGGAACTCTGTTTGATAGGGGTTTACGAGACGATGTTGTTCGAGGACCTTCATCAGTCTGTTGTTAACCATACTTTCGAAGAGTTTGCCGAGACTACTTGGCAGTGAAATGGGACGGTAACTGGTGACATTGTGCGGGTTTTTGTTTGGTTTCAGGATGGGGATAACATGGGCAACTTTCCATGCCTTCGGGTTGTAATTGCTGTTCCAGAGTGAGTTGTAGAGGTTAAGAAGTTGGATTTTGCAACGAGGGGATAAATGTTTTAATAGTTCGTTGGGCACGTCATCCGGTCCAGGGGCTTTATTAAGGGATAGCCGTCCAAGGAAGTGATCAAGTTCTGAAGGTGTGAAAGGGACATTATATTCTTCTGTTCAGGGTCGAGTTGAAAAATAATCAGAATTGTTTGACAGGTGATATCAAAGTCATATGGATTACAAGTCGCGTCGCTTTTGATAAGACACGGTCCTGAAGCATTTTGGGAAAATCGATCCCAATAGATGCCTCTGCAATTCTTACTTTATTCAATTACGAACAAGCTTTCATGAAAGGGCGTAGGTTTTCAACTTTTCATTGGGGGGCTTCTGCTCTCAAATTTGTTAAAAATTTGTAATTATCACTTTGTTTCATTATGTATACAGTAGATGCGGTTTAAACACCTAGGAATACGAGATTGGACATGAGGTCTATTCGTTGGTCGTCCGGAGCTGCACTATTAGCACTGAAAGTACTAACCTTTCATTATTTTTTCGCGTTATTTCACATGATAACCCGCGAGGTTGCAAAATTTCGTGCTGCTCGGAGTAGTCCGGGACGACAAACGAATAGACCTACTGTAAACTTGTCTCGGCCCTTGACCATTTTTATGCAGGATGTTCCGAATCAAGCACGGACTTTGTGGATGAAAGTAGATCTTATTTGCAATCGAAAATGCCAAATACATCATAGCCCGAAACTCAATTGTTTCTGAGATATGATTTTCCAAACGTTTTAAAATACATATATCTCTTTTCTTAGTCTAGTGCGACTTGTCGCTTCCAAACGAACACCTGGGAGGTGGGGCACTTCTTTTCATTGATGAGTCAAAGGCAAATGGCTTATATGGGGGCGGCAAACCAAGAATCGTACTTTTTTACATTTTTTGGAAAATCAATTAATTATGAAAATAAATTATTGTTTGATGCTTTGGGACGTTTTTTCATGGGTGATTGGTGGGTTTTATTTTGAAAAATAAAACGTTGACAGATCATAAAGAAAACTAAGGTACATTTCTGTTATTTAGGCCCTTATAACTTAAAATAATGATTATTCTCTTCAAAATCGCTTGTTTTGACCTGAAAAATTTGAACAAGTTTTGTGATTTGTTTTTAGACAAACGGGGACTGACTTAAAAAAAAAAAAAAAATCCCCGATTTGCACGACTTAGAGCCGCATTTGAGGCCACATAAAATAGTTCATATCCACCGCAAATTGCTAATCCTGACAGAAAATAGTGTGCTATTTCCGAATCCATCACCAAAAAGTTGCAAAAATGCAAATTGAAAGCGATTTTCTCGCAGTTAGTTGAAAAAATTGATGTAAGTAAGCCATGAAAAAGCGTTTGAAAAATCATATCTCGAAGGGTTTTGATTTTCGGACCATGGTATAGGTAGTGTTTTTGGTCGCAAATGATGTCTATTTTCACCAAATTTTTTTTTGTCACACTTATCTCCTTCCACCCTGTATAATTACTATTTTTAATTTCAATTTTAGAGAAATGTGCTGCAGTAACTTAAAAAAATATGTATTAGACCACGTTCATAAGTTCTGCATGTGCCAAGCGCCTGTGGAGTCTATGCAACCAAACCAATTTATTCCCTAGAAAAATAAAGCATTTTCATAGGTTTCACAGGCTCCACACTTCCACAGGCTGAAACTTCCACAGACGCACGTCAATGGGTTGACAGACAGTTTGTAACTGGGCCTTATTACAACCAGGAAACTTGAACTTACTATACAAAAAATGTCATGTTCTGACAATAATAAGTAGGTAACTAGTGATTAAAATTCGTTCAAGATTCCTGAAATAAATAAATAAACATTTAATTTGTTGCAAAGGTAGCCCCCCCCCTCTATCGTTAACCACGGGTGTTCCGGTTTGATGGGTCTACTAACTCGTTACCCTAATCATCATTACAACACGCAGTCCTACTTCTGTACTTCAACCTGGTGTGCTTTGCAGCATTGATCCTGCGTCTTTCACAGCACTTAGTTTTAATGTTATGATCGTATTGACGAAATGTTCGTTGAAACTGTAACGAAGGGACAAAAACACGATGAGAACAAGTAACGTCAGGAAGAAGAACGCCCAATTTTACAGCTTCTTTGGTGGTGGTGTGGGGGGAATCCGACTCTCCCACCCAGAAGAAGTAGCCTCAGTACGACCCTGATCTTCAAACTATATCATTTCTGCTCTGCAGTTCACAAAGACTTGAAGCTCGGGAGTCCTCGTGAGGTCGGACTCGGCCAAGTTCACCTTCGGTCGAATCAGCCGAACGCCTGAATTGTTTCTTTTCACTCCCTCTTCCCTCATGGTAAAAAAAATAGTACAATATGTACAAAATTAACATAGATTTTCGCCAAAACCTTGAATTTTACTCATGTTTCAAACGAGTTTCTTCTTTGCAGCTCCCACTGTCTAACATCAAACCGTAGAATGTTTCAATTTTTTTTTTTTTTACAATGCTCATCACTGTGGCGGAACTTAGCGCAGCACCGGGCATATGGCACACGGTAAACAGGAAAAATTATTTTGTCCATTTACAAGATAACATTTTGTGCAATGACAATGAGGAAGTTGTAGACCGAGAGCTGGCGACAGTCCCATTCAACCGGAAATACAGTTTTGAAAGGTGTGCAGCAAAATGATAGTTTATGAGCCCCTATTTAAGAGTCTAGGAGTCTGCCATGGTTAGGGTGACCAGTTGAAAAAGTGGTTTCCGAGGACGCCTGGTTCGAAAAGTAGGACAATAGCAGGACGCTTTCGACGCAGAGTAGGACTCCTAACGGCTAATCGTTGATCAGTTTGGTGTTGAAGGAGAGGTCCGCGTTTCAGGTTGGAAATACATTTTGAGAAGAACGAAAACTACGGCACCGAGGTTTGAAAGAGCCAAAACTATTAAATCATGGTTTTTGAATATGAGCCTAAGCAGGCGAAAGCCCGCAAAACTTGGGTTTGTGACGCCAAATCAATGCATTTCCTTTTTGAAAGAGCCACATTTTTGTTTTTCGAACAAGCGAAATTTCTGAACTGATTGTAGAAAAAACTTGGGATACGAAATTCATTTTTTGAAAGAACGAAATTACACAAAATTAGGGTCCTTTAAGCAGAAAATAGCAAAACTCGTGAATTAAGGTTTTTAAGAAGCAGAATCCGCGATTTTGTTTATGAGAGAGCGAACATTTTCAGTAAAATTTGGGTTCAACCTGCCAAATCAAGAAATTTTTTTTATTTTTTATTTTTTAGGACGATATTGTGGAGTTACGTAATACGAAAAGTCGAAAAAAGATATGTCTCTCCACTTCGTGTGAGACGAAGTGGAGAGACATATCTTTTTTCGACTTTTCGTATCAAGAAATTTGTGTTTTCGATGTTAGCTTTTCGAATTGGTCGACGCCGTGTACAACTTTGGACTCCAGAAAGAGCCAAACCCACGAAATTTGGTGAGTAAAGTCATAGATAAAGGAAGTATACTATAGATGGGAAACTGGCGGTGGTGGGGGTAAGACAGTCTTTTGCGCTCCCTGGCGTAAAGCCGCCCAACTATTTTCACCGAAATCGCCGGTAGATAGCGGTAGTTTTTCTCTTTCACGTACTTTTAGGTCTGTTCCAGTGAGGTGTTGGGAAAATATTCGGAGTAGATTTGCTATAGGACCAGCCAATATTTTATTGGCTGGCCCCATGGCAAATTTGCTCCAAACATGTTTCCAAACACCTTACTGGAACAGACTAATATTCCTATTGGTTCAAAAAGAAAAAACTGATCCAATATTTATGGTTGTTATTTTATTGACAAAATTTCACAAATAGGAGTATTCATGAACTATGCTAAACCTTGTAATTATACTACAATCCGAACAGATGGGTGCAGTTCACAGATCCATTAGACTTTTATCCCCAATGCTCTCCAACCACTTCCGAGCCAAATCACGATTAGAGGGCAAGTAATGTTGGGGCAATGTTCTGTCCTCACAGCCGGGTACACAGCACTTGTGCTTCCCACCAGGCGTTGTTACTATGTGTGGATGTAGGAACAAGGCTTCAAAGGAAAATATATTCCTGAATAACTCAGAAATACCTTTAAGGTAGGGACAGAGGTTCGTTCTTAAAACGCTTGAAAAGTAAAAAAAGGAATGCGTTCTGGAAGAGAACAACAAAAAAAAATCAGGGCGAAGGAGAAGTCCTAAAATAACGGTTGAAATATAGACAGGAAAAAAGGCAGGAATGAAAGAGAAAAACGAAAAAACAAGGATTTGAACAAAGGAACCAAAACAACTAACCAAGCACGAGGCACAGAGCCCACTGAAAGGCTCTGACCGACGAGGGTTTCTAAGCGCTAGGTTCATGAGCGGCTGGCCTTCTAACTAAATTTCGAAAAGGTAGCGCTCCAAGCGTAAAGCCGACTAAAAACTCTGTCTCAATTATGAACAATAGAGTTTCCACCCCATGAGTAAAGCAACCAACTACTGTGAAATCGTGGTTGAAATGCGCCAAACTTACAAAATTAGGTTTTGATTAAAAAAAAACCGCAAAATTTGGGGATTTATAAGACCAAAATTGACGAAATTTAGGTTTGGAATACTCCAAAATAGGGACTTTGAATTTTAAAAGAGCCGAATTCGTTGTCTGAATTAGCAAAACCTGCGAAACTGATTTCAGTTAGATCTAAAACCACGAAATTTTGGTTTTAAACGCGCGGACTTCAGTGAAATCGGGGTACTAGATAACAAAATTCGTGAAATTTGATTTTGAAGGTTTCAAATTTGAAACATTGAATGTTGAAACATTTAGTCATGAAAAATCAACAGCGAAAATGTGAATTGAAAAAGCAAGAACCACGAGTTTTGTTTTTCCGTCATTGTTTTTTCACCAATTTTGGTTATTGACGTAACCAAACCCGCGCGAAACGTATTTTACAAAGAGGCAAAGCCATGAAATTTGGTTTTTCATCATGCACAATTCCCCAAAGTCGGGGTAAAGGAGCGAAGTCCACGAAATTGGGTGTTGAAGCAGGAAAAGTTCGTAAAATTAGTTGTTTAAAGAGCAAACCCCACGTAATTTGGGATTTAAAAGCGAGGAAATCAGCAAAATTGGTGTACGAAATAACAAAAATTAGTGGAATTTGGTTTTTAAGGTGCCAAATTTGAAACGTTCGTTCATGGAAGAGTGAAAATTTCCAGCCAAAATTAGAACTTTTTTTTTCGCTCGTTTTTTTGCGAAATTGGTTTTTTTATTAACCGAACCTGCAAAACTGATTTTGTAAGGAGCAAAAGTCCAGAAATTTAGTTTGTGAAGGAGTAAATTCCAAGAAATTTGGGTTTTGAATAAGCAAACCCAGAAATTGGGATTTGAACGACATGAATCCACCAAATTTAATTTTGATTGAGCGAAAATTCGCGAAATTGAAGTTTGGAAGAGTGAAAATTACGAAATTTTGTTCTTGAAAGTGCCAAACGTATGACTAGTTTTAAATCAGACTGTGAGTCTTATTTTCCGGTTCGTCGGCCAATGTTCTCATGTGTTGTGGGCTGAATTTTAGAGTTTTGAGTGAAATAGAGGCATGACGTTGTGTGGAACAGATTCAGTGGGCGAAATCACTGTATTGTTCTCTGAGTGGACTTTGTGCTACGATCTCTCCGCCCCTGGCGCTCGACCTGACCTGGTGGAGTTAGGAAGAAGACCCGGCTCAGCTCGGCCAGGGCAAAATGGGGACTGGCTCTGGCTAGGAGCTGCAGCTTTGTTTGAAGATGAAAACTTGAAAGATGTTTTGAATTAGGAATCCAGGGGTTACATCTACATCAAGTAGAAACCGAAAAAGTAGGAAAAAAAAGAGGATAATTTCGATCTCTCTCTGGACACACGAAAAATGAGCTCGGACGTCCCCAGACGCTCAAGAAAGTAAGACAAGTCCGGGGAAAGAAGGACGCCTTGTCACCCTAGCCGTGGTGTATCTGGGGCCTAAGGATTTTATAGCTAATTAAAGTCCTTAATTAGGGACATGAATTTAACCGGAAGAACATAGTCCTGAAACTGGTCTCATTCGAAAGGTTTTACGTAGCTGATTACGAATATGATCATCTGCCTCTGGGGCATTTGCCCTCTGTGGCTCGTCAAACTCCCTAAATTAAGGAAATTATAATTAACTGGCAGAATATAGTCTTGAAATTGAAGCTCTCCTGAAGCTCCTCTGTGACAAGATGTTCGCGAGACTGATACACCTTAAGAAAGAGAAGGTCACGTCAAAAATTGCGACGATTAGAAGTAGGCATCACAAAACATCGAGCAGTCTTCAGGAGAACGGTGTTTGTAAGCTAGGAAGGAATTTGGGTAGTACCTTCCAGTAAAACATCTGTCCATGAATTTCTCCGGGATCCTTCTCATCCACCCCCACGAAAAAAACAAAACTCGCTCTCAAAGAAAATTATTGTCGACGAAGAAAAAGAAAAAAAATGGGCGCACTCTTCACTAACCCGTCCAACCCAAATTTCTGTTAATCTCTTGGTCCCAAATACTGAAGATGTGTTAACAAATTTAAAAAAAAAAATATGTTGACATTTTCAAGTGCATAATTTTATGAGAGCTTTTGAATTTTTGCTTACTATAGCTCAAGCTCATCCTTCAGCGCCATCGGCAGGCAGCAGGCGAGGTCGGTTTCAAAAGTTCCTATGTATCCGCCTTTTTATCTGCGGGATTTCCGGATTTGTTCGAAGATAAAAAATAATTAGTTAATTATTATTAATATTAAATTGGATATACCTACTTATTTGTTTAATAATAGACCATCCTGCGCCCTACGCACCATCGCTAATATCACGTGAGGCCGTGAGGAGTGTTTCAACTATTTATTAATGAATTTATTACCTATTTATTAATGAATTGAAATATTCAGTCGATCAAAGAGTTTGATTGTTGTGAAGCGAATGTGGCAATTGTGACAATTCAGAAGAAAGGGGTGTTGAGGGGGGTGGCGAATGAAGCCGAACTCGACCTCATGAGGACTGTCGAGCTTCAAGTTTCACAAAGGGCTAAAATAAAGGAACCATGTGAACTGAACTTGAATAAAGTAAAGAACGCAGTGCTATCTTGTGGGATCAAAAATGAGAAATTAATTTGAGACCGCTGATTTAGGGCGGGAGGGGGTGGAGTGGTGCAACTTGTAATCCATATGACTTTGGGTGATATGGTAGATCTGTGGGGTCAGGTGTTGTGACGCTTTGCAGGTGGTCAGCTATATGATTGGAAATTTCTGATGGCTCTTTAATGGTACCTCCGGCATGGGTAGTGATCGCCACAGGTGGGGGAGACGCCGATATTCCTTTCAGTGTTCTGATTTTGTGCCACACCTCCTTACTGGATGTTGTAGAGTTGATTTGTGAAACGTATGTTTGCCAAGAGTCTCTTTTGGCCGCTTGTTTGAGGTGGCGTTCACGAGCACGGAGTCGCTTGAAGTTGATTAGGTTGTCCTGAGTAGGGTGTTTTTTGAATTTGTTTAGTGCGGTTTTTTTATTACGATTGGCTAGTTGGATTGCTTCGTTCCACCAGGGGACCGGTGCTCTGGATTTTTTGTATTGTTTTCGAGGGATGGATTGGGTAGCCGCATGAATAATTGCATCTGTGTAGTTTTGGACGTCCAGGTCGAGATCGTTTGTCAACCCTGGGAGGTCAAGTGACTGAGAGTACTTTTCCCAGTCGGCGGGGATTCTAGGCCAGCGCCGGCCTGAGTAAGCAATATTGGGAAGTGGTCTGAATGATGCAGGTCGGAAAGGACACTCCAGTCGAAGGAGGCGGCTATGCTTGGACTAGCCACACTGAGGTCAATGGCGCCGAACGAGCCGGAGCTAGCGGTAAAATGGGTTGGTGAACCACTGTTTAAGAGGACCAGGTTATTGTCAGATAGGATGGTAGCGAGGAGGTCACTGGACCGGGTGTTTCTCGTTGATCCCCAGGTAGCTTGATGACAGTTGGAGTGGTGGTGGTAGAGTGGTTATAAGGCGCTGCAGGTCGTCCTTATCCCATGAATTATCGGGTAGGTATAGTGAGCATACAGTAGCGGCTATAGGGAAGGTTATCCGAATAGCGACTGCTTGTAATGGGGTGTTCAAGGGTATTTCTTGTGGATTACAAAAGTTCTTCGCCATAAGGGCAACACCACCATGGCGGCGGCCACCTGGTGGCTCGCAACTCTTGTGTGATAGCACGTACTGTTGTGGTGTCGTTAGGGAAGAGTTAGAGAAGTGTGTCTCCTGGAGAGCAATGAGAAACGGGGAGAATTTTGAGATCAGGGATCGCAATTCATCAGAGTGACAATGGCATCCATGAATGTTCCATTTGAGTATGTGATTTATTTTTAGATTTGGTTCTGCCATGCTTTACATCGGATTTAGTTGGTGTCCATGCTTGGATCTACCGTAGTCATTGCGATGATTGCGAATGGGAGACGTTCCAGGGACCTCTTGGTTTCCCTTTCGGCCATCCTTTCTTTTTCTTTTTCACTTTTGCTTGGGTATCTTTTGGTGGGTGTGTAGGGGTTGGGGGGGTGTTGGAAGTTGTCCGGGGTGCTCTGTGTGTGGGAGGGATTAAAGGTGTATTTTTTATATAGGGTTCTTTGGGGAGTGTTGCTGCTTTCGTAGCGTAGAGTATTCCTGGTTTAGTCACATAAGTGGAATTAACAAGGTTGCGAGCTTCCTTAAAAGTAATATTCTGTGTAATTTTGATACGAATTACTTCTTTTTCATGACGATATTTGGGGCAATCCTTAGACGAAGCTTTATGGGGGCCTTCACAGTTGTTGCATTTTATTGTTAAGCATTCACTTTTATTATACACAATTATTATTATTACTATTATTATTATTTTTTAAATTTTAGTTGCATTTTTGTCTAGCCCCGCATGAGCATTTTTTGCTTATTTTTGCTAAGGATTAGCGCTGTTTTTCAGTTTGAGCCTCGAAGCTTTCAGAAGCTACGTATTTGCCTTTTCACAATTCTAGTCGGAGTTCTATGGTTTTGAGTATTCTGCTCTCGAACTGATGCCATCGTATTTGCATGAACGTTATCAGTGTGTGGCTTATAATGGGGAGTTCTCTGATTTTAGACTCGATCTCTTGGGAGTCCCACAGGGCTCCGTCCTCGTACCTCTTCTATTTATCATATTGATAAATGACTTGGCATTCTGCTTTCCTTCTCATGTAAAGTGTTTTCTGTACGCCGACGATATTATCTGATATAAGGCTATTGAAAGGCTTTGGGTCGAGGGAGTCCTGTCGAGGTTATTTTTGGGATTTACGCATCATGGCTCTACCACTACCGGGTCTATTCATTTTACAATGCATTCTGTATGTGAAGGGGAGTCCAACTGTTTCTCTCCATGATGCTCATTTCTATGAGACCAGAGGATTGCACAAGGTTGTGAGTCCACAAAATAACTTTTTTTTTTCTAAATTGTTGCCATAAATAGCCTTTTTTTGTTCACCATACGTTATAGATTAGCGATTTTTTTCTCAGTTTTAGCAGCCAATTTGCGGGGCTTTTATCCGTAGCCATAAATTGGCGCTTTTTCTCAATTTTAGCCGTAATGATACCTGCGGAATTTGAAACTTTCACTCAAGTTTAGCCGTGAGTTAATGATTTTCGTCAATTCAGTCGCGAACTAGCACACTTTTTGCTGATATCACTTGTAAACGTTATATCCTCCAGCTCGGATGTAGACCAAAATTCGTAGAAAGGAGCCATACCTACATCTATGAATAAAGAACCTAAAAATTCTCATTTTTCCGTATTTAAGCTTTATGGGGGCCCCGTCTGATAGGGGGACCCGGGGTGGTCCGGCCCCCTTGCCACTACGTCGGTACGCTACTATAATACATGTTCTAAACTTACTTCAAAGCTTAAAATTTAATGGATATTTTATCAATCGAATCTCAAATCTTTGGCCACCCCTTGCCATTTTTGTGGCTATTTAGACAGGAAACTTGCAATGTCATACCTAATTAGCCAATAAATTTTTCAGTTTTGTGACTATTTCACGACCTGACCAAATTGTTTCCGTTTGGACACTGAGTGATCACGAGATCCAGGCACTAAATGAACACTTCAGGAGCTGAAAATTTTGATTCTACGGCAAAATTTCAATTACTAGACAATAAAAAACCAAATGTTGGTTACGAGGGCGAAATTGACGTCCTATTTGACCGAAATGGGTTTAGGGGTGGATGCTCCAAAACCACGAATTATTGATTGTGAAAAATATGATAATCCTTCATCTTTCACCACTTCACAGGAGCAGAACACTGTTCGAGTCATCGCCTTTGCCGCTCTCGCCCTCGTCGTTGTACCAATCTATTCCATCGCCGTCGTCCTCATACTGGCGATTCGCCTCCTCGTTCGAGCCGTCCTATTCTACACACAGCCCGGCTTCGCCGGCCTTCTTAACATTTACGATTTATTTTTCGATCGTGAACCACCAGCTACCCTCAGCATTATCAACATTTTGGCGACGTTGAGGCTCACTCACCTGAAGTCCGATTATGGTACGAACTACGAAGTATTAGGAAAAATGTCGGGATGAACGCTTTTTATACTTTTTAATTCGTTTTTTTGTTTTTTCGTTTTTAGAGCTGAGATCTCAGATAGTAAAACTCGTTAAAAGAATTCTCTCGGATAGTAAAAGTACCAAATTGAGGTGCGTGATCAAGGAATGGCTTGGTTTCCGCTATTGGCAAACGGTTGATATTGATGTCGACAAGCAGATACGAATGTTCCAGGCAAAAACCCAGAAGGAGATAAATGAGTTCTTAAACAAAGTGTCCAATGAAGCTATTAGCGACGACTGGTAAACATTAACGCGTATTTATTAGTTTTTAATTAAATTTAATGACATTTTTATTTGCTACAGCATGTGGGAGATTTACGTTGGGAGGCACGCAATCGAAGAGCTCTATCCCGTCATTTTAAAAGTTCACCACTCCATTGCCGACGGCTACGGTATAAGAAATTTGCTTATAAACTCTCAGACCGGTGGCGTTAAAACTAAACAAGACGTCGAGACACTCACGTCTAATTCACTCTTCGAGGATATTGTGAAAAAAATATTTAATAGTCTCGCCGCTAATTTACCCTCGATAATTATGCTGTTGAGTGCCCCTATTTTGAGTATCATACAGTATTTGAGCCCGATGGACCGGAACTCCTTGCGAGCTGAAAAGCTTTCGTCTAAGAAACAAATTGGGTGCGTAGGGTTGTGAGTGGGGGGGGAGGGGTCGCTAAATTTTGCCATTAATCGCACGCTTTTTTTTCCAAATAGATGGCACTCAACGAGTTTCGATAAAATAAGGGAAATTACTAAACAAACGGGGTACGCTTTTACTGAAGTCATTCTAGCCGGTGTCTCAGAATCTTTGGACAATTTGTTTCAAAGTCGAGGAGAGACAGTTCCTGAAATCACACTCGTATTCCCACATCGAACATCGAGCGATTCGAGTGGACTCGAGAATGAATTCATTCTCGCGCCGTTCAAACTGCCCGTCGCCGCGTCAACGCTAAAAACGGCCCGAGCAAATGACATCGCGACCGCCTATCGAACCCTAAAAAATGTGTCCATTTTTCAATTGAATTACTTCGCTCCCCGTTTCGCCTGTCTTCTATTCCCAACAGGACTTCCCAAATGGGCGTACAAGTGTACCGAATTTACAGCTCTCGTCAGTAACTTTCCAGGACCGGCGGGGAAATTGAATTTCGACGGATTTGTCTGCGAGAGCGCCGTATTTCTAGTGCCGAACATCATGGACAATAACGGTACGACACAGTTTGTCATTTCTAACGAATTTTCTCATTTAAAAAAAATTAATTGTACCTATGTAACAGGTCTCGGAATAACGATGGTTTCATTCAACGGTAAGTACACCGTTGCGTGCATTCTCGACGAAGCTATCGCTCGTAATAAAGACGACTCGGAAAGAATAGCCAGAGGCATCGTCAAATATTTCGATGACACTCACGAAAAGTTGAAAGAAACGAAACGTGAACCGACTAAACAAGAAACTTTATCCATTGTGTCCCAGGGACATTGTGGAGTTCCGAAAATTACCGTTGGTACCGTAAATGAAGAAACTTTATCGTCGTCTAAAGTAATAGAAGCTGCCTCGAAAAGTTGAATGTTTGATTAAAATTTAACCATTCAACAAAGAAGCACCCAGCATGTTTATCTTTTTCTTCCTTCCACCCTTTCTGTTGTAGTTAGCGCCACGAATATAACCTTAATTTTAATAAAGCTCTGTATCAAAAATCTCGTTTCATTTGCAATAGTTTTATAGAGGTGACAGGAAAGAGGTGCGAGGGGTGTTCGCTCAATAAGTCAGTGATCATCAAGGATGGTTCTAAACCACCCCGATCTAATAAGACTCCCTATCTCTGCCCCTGAGTTTCTATGGGTTAAAAGTGGGTCCACGGGGTGAAATTTGCAGTGTTTTCATTATGGCTGACGAATTTCAAAGGTTTTCCTTGCTCAAAAAACCAATGTCACAGAATTGACTCCCTAAAAAACCAATTTGCACCGGGTTGGCTCTTCATGTAATGCAATTCCGCTCATTAGACACTTTCGATGTCCAAATATCACGGATTGAACACACCGCAAAACCAAATTTCGTTGTTTTGGCTATTTCAATAACAAAATTTGCCGGTTTGGTCGAATTTCGTAGGTCAGAAACCAATTTTGTGGGGGCTGGCTTCCTTAAGACACCAATTTAACGGGATTTCACACCTTTTTAAAGGATAAATGAGCGTACTGGCTCATTTTAAAGATCAAGGGGATCCAAGATTTAGTCAAGGGAGAGGCTTATGAAATTGTGTCCTTCGCTCTAATAATAATGGCTTGCTATCAATTCACTGCCTATTCCCATCTTAAATTGCCTTAAAAATTGCCAAACTGGCAATTACCGCTCTAAAAAAAAAGCCCGACGGACTTCACGCGGTCTAAAACTGGCTAGACTGACGGTTCGTGCAGCCCTGAAAATGCACGAAAAGATCATGAATCCCGCTAAGAAACTGACTAAAACTAGCGACTCCCGCTCTAAAAGTGGCCAAGCTGACGTAACGCGCTCTAATAATGGGCAAACCAACAATTCACGCTCCGAAAATCCCTAAACAGACAATTCTTGCCCTGAATATTCCAAAATCAACCATTTGCGCGCCAAGAATGCCAAGTCTGACCATTCGAGCGGGACTAAATGCGTCCTTAAATAAGCAAAACTGACGATTCGCGCTTATTATATATGACCCAACAGACTTTACGAACCCTAAAAATGGAAAAAACTGACGATTCATGCTCTGAAAATATCACACAGGCTATTCACTCTCTATAAATGACTATGCTGACAATTTGCACCCTAGAAATGGCAAGCTGACCATTCGCACCCCATAAATGGCGTGACGGACTATTCGCAAAATGGTTAAACTAATAATTCACGCAATGAAAATGTCAAAACTGAGTTTCTAACATACAATTGACTAAAACGACGGATTCATGCCCTAGGAATGGCCACACTGGCAGCGTTAAAATTGCCAAACTGGCTATTCACGCCCTATAAAATTGGTAAAACTGACTCTATGCGACCAACGATGAATGTTTAAACTGACAAGTCACACTTTGAAAATGCCTAAGCAGATGATTCATGTCCTGAAAATGGCAAAATTGGCCATTTGCGCGTCAGAAATACCCAAGATACTGAGCCTTCACGCCCTGAAAATGTCTAAACTGACGATCCTGGCCTTAAAAACTGACTATTTATTCCCTGTAAATGGCATACACAACTCGTACCAGCAATTCGCGGTCTAAAAACGGCCTAACTGATCGTTTGTGCTCTACAGAGGCTAAACAGACGATTCGCGCCTTCAAAGTGGCTATCTGCCCCTGAAAAATGACCAAACAGGGCTATTTGCGCCCTTCACGCGATAAACTGACCTTTTTGTGATTGTGCACCGAGCATGGGCCGTCCTTACCGAACCCCTCCTCTCACACTAACCAGCGTTAGCTACATGGACTGGATAATTTTTTTGATTTGAAACTATAAATTGCTGTAAAATTGCTTGATTGGCAAACAACGCCCTAAAAATGGCTAAATGTGCTAATTCGTGCCAGTGAAATGGCGAAACTTACTATTCGTAGTGCAAAAATGGACAAACTGAGCCCCCACGCCTAGAAAATGGCTAAAAATGCAGACGATTAGTGCCCTAAAAATAGCAGAACTAATAGTTTGCGTATTGGAAATGCCTTAACTGACGATTCATGCCATTAAAAGGCCTAAATGTAACTTGCTGCTGGTTGGACCCAAAAAAAGCAATTTCACGGATTTCGCTGCGCCAAAAACAAATTTTTGCTCGTTCGAACCATTCGAAAAATGGTGAATCTAGCGATTCTTGCCTTATAAAGTGCTAAACTAACTGTTCGCACCCTAAAATTGACTTTACAGACGATTCGTCCCCTGGAAATAGTCAAACGGACTATTTACGCCCTGAAAATGGCTAAAATGACGCTTCGCGCCCTGGAAATGCCTAATATGACGACTCGCACCTTGAAAATGGCCAAAAAAGCCATTCGGGGCCATTGAAAATGGCTGAACTGACGATTCGTGCTCTGAAATAACCGAACGCCTTAAAAATTTCAATCTTCAAAGTTTCGGTCTAAAAATCGTCAAACTGGTCAATCGCGCTATTTGGAAAGCGTCAGGGACAACGACAATTCGCCCCTTGAAAGTGGTTGAACAGACTGGACAAGCAAGAATATGAGCCGTTCAGATTCACCCCCCCCCCCTAAAAATACCATTTTGCGAATCAATTATGTCTACATGTGCTAAAATACAATTTTTGAGGTAAAAATTCCAAATCCTTTACAAAGTTTACCGTCTCTTCATGAAATTATCTTGTTTCTGGTTAATTTTCCTGGGTAATTTGAGTCCTAAAGACACAGTTTTACTAGATAAATGACGTGCTATAAGCTAAGTTGGCTACATCGGCCATAAAATGGCGTATTCTATTCACACTATTCAAAGCAGAAACTTAGAATGAAAGAGCAAGAGTGGGCTGTGAACAGTACCGCACCGAGGTAACGGCGACGGGTGGCTGACCGCCCCGGGCCACCTATCAGAGAGGGCCCCCGAAAAGCTTAAATATTAATAAAATGACGAGTTTTAGGTTCACGTTCATAGATTTAGGCACGTGAAAAGGAGTTTTGGTATACGATTGGACCGTGACTTGGCTCCTTATTTCGACGATTTTCAGCCACTGGTCATCAGCAAACAGTGTAGCTAAATAATCGATCGAGCCGGCTCGAGGGCTAAAATTGAGAAAATTTGTGCCTTCTGGAAGCAAATTCACGGCTAAAATAGAGAAAATACGCTGATTCCTAAGTTTCTTTAGGTTCTTAAGAAGATAAAATTGAGAACGCGCTCTAATTTGCCGATGTTGTGGGGCGAGTAGGCGGCGATAAAGTTGGAAAAAGTGTTTCGTGTGTATATTCGTGGCTAAAACTACCAAAAAGCACTCATTCCTGCTGGATTCTCGATGCAACTTTCAAACCACAATTTAAATAAAATCGCTGATTCTCGGTGTATAGTGGCAATTTTACGGCTAAAATGTACCAAAACCCGCTAATGTGCTGTTTTTGAGCCAAGCCCGCGGATAAAATTGAGAAAAATCGTTTAATTCGTTGATGAAATTGAGTAAAAGCGCTAATTCGCGAATAACCTGTAGAATTTGGGGGGGGGGCGCCGGACTGTAAAACCGGCAGGCTCTTAAGCCTCCCTTGGGCTCCTACGCCATACCCAGATCTAACTGTGCACCCGTACTACGCGGGTGGCGTTTCGGTCGGTGCGCGGTTTGTTGAACGCACACCGCCGGGAACGCCCACTCGAAGCCCGAGTGTGCCGTGTCACAGCTCGCCGCAGGCTTAAGAGTGTAATGGACAACGGCTGGATTCTAACCCAGGCCCGCTGGGTTGCGAAGCGAGCATTGGTATCCGTTACACCATCGAGGCGCGCTAGGAAAAACGTTGATTTGCGAGTAAAAATAAGAAAAATCACTTATTCGCGGCTAAAATTGAGAAAACGCCAATCCGTATCTTCTAACGGATATTTCGAGGCTAAAACGAGGGAAAACGAGTTTGTTTCCAGCTACCGAGTTGTGAACATCGTAGTCTGTGAGTGCTCTCGAGCTTTGTTATTGTTTACTGCCGCTTTAATCTTTATCGCCGCCGGTGTAAGGTCAGTGCCTTTTGAGATCAAATTCCTCTTTCCTCCGATAAAGAAATAGGTATATTGAACGATTGTGGACTTGAATATTCAGAATGAATTATTCCAAGTGTTCCTCACTACTATTGGAAGATGAAGCTGTTCACTGCTCCGGGTGTAACCTCGCATTTCACTTCGGTTGTATGGGTTTCATTGAGACTAACTTCAGGAAAATGTCAAAGGCTATAAAATCGGCCTGGAAGTGTCTTGATTGTAAATCACGTCCGACCACTTCTGATTTCTGTATTAAATCTGACCTAGAAGTTTTGTTTAAGAAATATACTGCCGAGATGAAGGCCTCTTTGGAGGACACTATCAAATCCGAATTAGAAAAGCGCATATCCGTGTTTGATCAGCGAGTGTCTGTAGTTGAGGCTAATATGAAAAGTATGGCTGACGGTTTTAATGGATTGAAGAAGGAACTTGAAAGTCATGTTAATCAATGTGGGATGTCCCCTCATTCCAATAAATCCTTGGAGGAAGCTATGGTTGAACTAAATGAAAGGCAACGTATAGATCACATAACTTATTGTTTCATGGGCTTAATGAATCTACTTCGTCATCACCCATGCTCCGCTTGAATGATGATACGACCTTGGTTAAAAATATTCTATCAAAGTTCTCGGTTGATTTCGTTTCATGTGTACGTAAAATTTTACGTATTGGTAAACAAGATGCCAATAGAGTTTGTCCTACCGTGGTCTCATTTGATTGTCCTTTAACTGCGTTAAAAATAATTTTGGAAAATCGCTCATCAGCTTCTCCCGTATCTATATCGCAAGACCGTACCCAAATGCAACGTGCTTATCTACATGAATTAAGAACTGAACTTGATAATCGTACTAAAAGTGGAGAAACATACTTGACAATTCGCTATATACGTGGTATCCCTCAGATTGTGTCAGATCCACCACAGAAGTCATCTCGTCGTGTGACAAAAAACTATTAGATTACCTATCAGTTTTCTATCAAAATGTACGAGGGATAAATACAAAATTGGACCATTTTCGTTCTCAGGCTGCTACTTTCTCTTTCGATTTACTTTTTCTCACTGAAACGTGGCTTACTACATCCGTCGAATCAACAGAACTCGGTTTATCTCAGCGCTACATAGTCTACAGGACCGATCGATCTAAACTGAACTCTTCAAAGTTAAATGGCGGTGGTGTGCTAATTGGCGTGTCTACGAAAATTAATTCTATCAAGTATGAACATCATTTTACAAATATTGAACAGCTCATTACACACAAATACAGCTCATTATTTTACAAATATTGAACAGCTACCTGATCATAGATTAATCCTTGGTTGCATTTATCTGCCGGATTACTCAACTGATTCTCAGTTGAATCAATTCGCGGAAGAAATTGAGCAGTTAACTCTTTTGTACCCAAATTACGATATTTTCATTGTGGGTGATTTCAACCTGCCTGGTTTAGTGTGGGATGTAAATTCTAGGTCAATCGATTGTACTAATTCTGCAATATCTGGTAAGGGAAGGGTTCTGATTGATTTAATTAATGGTTCTAACTTAAAGCTATTTAATGATCTACAGAATCCTTACGGGAATATTCTAGATTTGTGTTTTTTCACTACACTGGGAAAAAGAGTCGGTTCCGGAACTCGGTTGAAACAGTATTCTCGGTTGAAACAGTAGTTTCAACCGTTAAACTTGACCGTGAAAAAAACGTCATTCTGTTAAAGACGGCTCCAACAGTTATTTGTTCGGTTAAGAGTGCAAACAACCGTCAAAAACACGCTTTTACTGTGTATTTAACAGCCTTTTCTACACTTTCACGTGCTTAACCGTACAAACAAAATCGGTTGAGCTGAAAACTTGTCGCCCAGTCAGTGTGAATAACGGTAAAACCGAGGTGAATGACCGTGTAACCGAGTTTAATCACGGTAAAACCGAGTTGAATGACGGTAAAACAGAATTCAATGACGGTGAAATCGAGCTGAATGACGGTAAAACCGAGTTGAACGACCGTATTACCGACCCGAATGAAGGTAAAACAGAGTTGGACGACGGTAAAACCGAGTTGAATGACGGTGAAATCAAGTTGGAATGATGGAGAAACCGAGTTGAATGACGGTGAAACCGAGTTGAGCGACCATGTTACCGAGTTGAATGACGGTAAAGCCGAGTTGAACGGTCGTGTTACCGGGATGAATGACGGTAAAACCGAGCGAAGTAACGGTAAAGCAGAATTCAATGACGGTGAAGTCGAGCTGAATGACGGTAAAACCGAGCGTAGTGACGGTAAAGCAGAATTCAATGATAGTGAAATCGAGTTGAATATGGCGATGTAACAGAGTTTAATGACGGCGTTACCGAGTTTAGTAACTGTAAAGCAGAGTTGAATGAGTTTTTAGCAGCATCTGCAGAAAACGCGCAAGGTCTGTCTTCCTCACTGCTCCCAGTAACTTCGCACTTCTCATTATTTAGTTCTCGGCTGCTGAAGTTGTTTCAGTCACTGAAGTCAGTGAAAGAGTTTTTTTTTTTATTTTTTTTTTCGAGAAGTGATTTGAGTCGTGTTGAAACAAGAACTTGTGACTCCGAAATGGATGAAGATGTTAAAACTCTTTTGCAAGAGTGGAAGCTGAGCGACTACACGATTGACAATATCCTTTTCCCAACAATTTGTCATATTTACTTATTGATGGAAGAAATGAATTGTTTGTGACGACAAGAAATTTTTCCATTTAAAAGGCACGTGGTGAATTTTCTACTTTATTGTTTTGTACTATGTTTGAATATATTTCGTGTTTCTTTTTTCACGACTTCTTCGCATGTGAACTAAAATTTACGTTCATCCCATTTCCAATTTTAATCTTTTTTGACCAATAACAGAATTTCAGAACACTCACTTTCACGGTAACTCAAATTTTTTTTTTAGGGTCTCAAACGGGCCACAAGAAAGGCTGAACCGAGCGTCGAGAGAAATCAGGATTTGAAATGGAAATTTAATCTGCGGTTTACCTCTGACGCTCGGCTCAACCATTTTTTGCGGCAAATTTGGCCGTAAAGAATCAGTAAGTCTAACCGTGAAAAGTGGAAGCACGTACCGAGAAAGTCGGTGACAAATTACCGTTTGTACCACAGTAGAAACGGTATATTCTACCGTATGCCGACGGTAGTATATACCGTTATTTCACGGTTGACACCAGACTCAAAACGGTACCTCTTAACCGATGTGAGACACCTGTTTTAACTGTGATATAACGGTATATTCCACCGTATGCCAACGGTAGCATGTACCGTTATGTCACGGTTGACACCAGACTCAAGACGGTATTTCTTAACCGAGTAGAGATACCTGTTTTACCGTTGAGTAACCGTAATGCAACCGTCATGACAGTAGAAATTTACCGTTTTTTTTTTCTGCTGATGTTACCGTATAATAACCAAAATTCGGTTCGCCACTACCGTAAACACACTGTTGGACTAACCGCCTGACACGGCTGTGATTACCGAGTATACGGTCAGCTTTCACCGATGTTAGACAGTTGCGGAGTTGTGGGTCGGAAGAATCTACCGTAAAGTGACGATTATAGCCTGTACACACGGAGACTTTTCTGTCATGACATCCATGTCATGGCAGACATGGTGTGATTGTGAGGTGTGATTTATGTCTTTCTAGACATAAATGTCTAGTAACGCTTCCCTTTTACCCCAACTTTCTTGCTCAAGCCGAAGGGTAGGGAATAGGGATTATTAAAACCGTGGAAGTGAGCTTGTTAACTTGTTGATGCTGTTGAGCGATCTGTTGTTTCAATGTTCAAGTGAAGTTTGGAAAAAAAAATGGATTGGATTCGTGAGGCAGTAATGGTATCACTCATCATAGAGTATGAGATGCGTGAGAGCCTTTACCTGTACTAAACAAGTTTGTAATAAAACAGCTAGATGTATTCATTAAATTGCATTAAGAATTTCACGAAACAGCTACTCTTATACCGTCTATTTGTTCATCCTTATCTTTTATTTTGGACAGTCTTTATTGTGAAGAGCAGAAGTGGCTGCCGTGGTGCCAGCTACCGCTTTCAACACCACCAAATAAATTGGAATGATGAAATTGTCCTTGTAGGAAACACGATTTTAGTAAACTACTCCACCAAAACTATTAAACTTTGGAGTACACGAGGAGCGGACAATTTTTTTTTTTTTTTAAAGAAGGTCTGCACTTCAATTCCGAACGAAAGAAAATGGTATTGGGGATTTCGTTCTGAAAAGAATAGTTGAAATTAAAAACAAAGTGAACACAAGAACTAGAAAATAACGAGACAATTCATTCTATTCATTCACTGAATTCGAGATTACCAACAGGCTACCATGTCATGACATAAATGTCCTCGTGTGAACACAAGGGGCTTGACAGAAATGGCGTACAATATCTTGCTTCGAGATGTTATGACTTGTGTTATGACATTTCTGTCTCCGTGTGTACAGGGCTTTAGAGTTAACCGTCTAGTGACGGTTCATTCAACAGAAATGTCTCAACTGACTGGGATCATGTGTTTAACCGTGTTTGTGGCTTGACCGTCAGACTCGGTTGCAAACATTTTACCGACAACATGCGTTAACCGAGTCAAGACGTGCGTTCAACTGTATCAAGCTTGTCGGTTGACATTACAGACTCGTGACGGTTGCAAACATTTTACCGAGATTTCTCGGTTAAAATTAACCGAGAAAGTGCCTCTTTTTTTCCCCAGTGTATAGGTGATATCATTTTAAAATCTGCTGAACCTATTGTAAAGCTGGACTTGCCTCATCCTGCTTTTGAATGTGTAGTTCCTTGCGATTTTTCTAACTCAAGTAAATTTTGTATCCCTCCGAAATTTCAGCTTAATTTTAAGAAGGTAAATTACCTTGGGATAAATAAGTTTCTTCTTGAGACTGATTGGAATTTCTGTACTTCCCTACCTTTTGATGAGGCCGTGAATGAGTTCTACTCAGTTCTAGAAAAGGCTATAGTATTATATGTACCGGCAATAAAGGAGTTGAATACTTCGTATCCTAAGTGGTTTGATAGGGAGTTGGTTAACTTGATTAAAAATAAAAATTTTGCACATGCTAGATACAAATTCACACATTCAACTTCAGATTATGCCATATACTCCGATCTCAGGAAGAAATGCAAAATACTATCCCGTAGTCAATTTCAAAATTGGGTGAACAACGTTCAGAACTCCTTGAAATCGGATGTTAAAGAGTTTTGGAATTATTTCAATTATCTTCGTAAAAGTCCCTCCATGCCTAATGTTATGCATCCCATGGTTCCACATCTGCTACTAATCACGATGAAATTGTTAACCTTTTTGCTAATCATTTCTCGTCGGTGTACGACCCTCCTTCAAACATTTTCCTCGACGATGAGACATCTTTTTCAACCTTCTCTCTTGGCTCACTTGTGATCAGTAGAGAATCGATTTATCGTGAGATCTCATCTTTGGATATTAATAAAGGCATGGGTCCGGACGGTATTCCTCCGAGTTTGCTCAAGCATTGTAGTGAAAGTATATCTCTTCCCTTATTTTACCTCTATAACCGATCTCTTAATCTCGGTATGGTACCTGCAAAATGGAAATTATCGTTTGTTACTCCCGTCCCGAAAAAAGGAGATAACTCCCAAATCGATCAGTATCGTCCTATCTCTACTATTTCAACTATTCCTAAAATTTTAGAAAAGTTAGTCGTTAACCAAATTAGACCCTTAATAGACAGCTTTCTTACTCCACATCAACACGGGTTTCTTTGTGGAAAATCAACTTTAACGAATTTACTAACCTTGCAACAATACATTCTATCTGCTTTCGACTTGGGCACTCAAGTTGATTGTGTTTACACAGATTTCTCCAAATGTTTCGACAAGGTCCCTCATTCACTGTTGACCAGTAAAATGAGAGCTTTTGGGTTTTTCGGTACCTTACTTCACTGGTTTTCCAGCTACCTTTCCGATCGCTTTCAAATAGTGAAGTTCAAATCTGTTTATTCATACCCCTTTCGCTTTAACCTCTGGAGTTCCTCAGGGTTCTCATGTTGGCCCTTTTTGCTTCCTTATATTTGTGAATGACATAGCCGCAATTTTTCCCGAGAATATTTACTATTCACTCTTTGCTGACGATTTAAAACTTTATTCAATGGTAACATCCGAATCTGATTCCCTTAATATTCAACATGCCCTGGATTCATTAAATAATTGGTGTAATAATAATAACTTGTTTCTGAATATCGATAAATGAGCTGTTATCACATTCACTAGATCTTTTACTCCATCGCTTTATGATTAGCATATAAATAATATTAATTTGAATCGTGTTACGACCATGAAGGATCTAGGTATCATCTTTGATTCTCAACTATCTTTTATACCGCACATTGACAGTGTATGTTCAAAGGCAATGAAGTCATTGGGGTTTTTGAAGCGTCACACTAGGGATTTTACTAACGCTGAAGCTTTGTTAGTCTTATATAACGCATTGGTGCGGTCTGTACTTGAATACGGCTCCATTGTCTGGTCTCCTTTTTACATAAATGCAAGTGATCGCATTGAGAAAATCCAGCGCAGGTTTGCGCGTTACCTGTCATATAAGCAAGGAGTTGACTGGGCCGATTTTCGTTACGATGAATTCCTAAAACAAAGTGGCATCGTCACCTTGGAAAGTCGGCGCCAAGTCGCAGATTGCGTTTTTGTTTATAAATTATTCCACAATAAAATAGATTGCCCCCACTTACTTCAAACACTTAACTTCCATGCTCCGCCTTATTGCACCAGAAATAATGTATTGTTTTATTGCCCTTCTTCAACCACGAACTATCGGGAACGGACACGAGATAATAGTTGGGTTATATTACCTTTCCTGGTTACCCCAAATTTATTACAGTATTGAGTGATTTATTAATATTTACTTAATTTTAACGTTCCAAAAGTTGTTTTATGTTTTATGAGCTGAAATTTAGGTCTATTGTAAGCAATTGATCCACAGACGGCGATAGTTTCTTCCGGTTTTCAGTCACTTAGGCAGAGCAGAATGTGTATTCCCCACATCACTCGGCCAAGAAGTCTTGTTCCTATGTCACTTGAAAAATGAATTTTGACTAGAGAATCATCAAAACGTGTTTTTATTCTATAATACACAAATGGCATTTATTCGACCGATCCAAAAAAACGAAATGCCGGTGAACTACACGTTTGTTGGGTGCTACTCGAGGGCTGGAAAGGACCGTGTATCCTTCTCCAGATTCTTTTCCAAGCATCAGGGTTGGGTAATCTTCTTCTGCGCTATAAAAGGAGCACGTGAACATTCTACGTTAAGCATTTCCCAACGCTCTTTTCACACTAACGCGGTTTCACGAGGCCCCCGAGTGTAATCCGCGTGAATGCCGCTTTCTCATCGAACCAAGTAATATGTACCGCACGTGTGTAAAGGTGTACGTGGTCAATACGCGGCAGCCAAAACCGCGCCGCGAGAAACCTCGTATATGTGAAACGAGCCTAACGCGCTAGTTAAAAGTTAAGCCACTTCAAAATTGACGGGATGGCAACGTGAAAGGGTTTGAAATGAAACGATTGCTCTGGTCCGACTACTGTCACCCATTCGCATTTACGTTCCCGTACCGACAATAAATTGTGAACTGGCCTTTTTTCTTGAATAACAACGGAAAACTCACTCTTGTCATCACAAAGCCCTTGTCTCCGGCATTCCGAACTCCCGAAGTACTAACTAAGCCACTTCTGTCGACGTGTTGTGGTTCAAGTAATTTCAAATCGCGAAACTCTCCTCTTGTGTGAATGCACTCACCACGTCTACGAGGTAATTTACATTATCCAAGCTCGACATCGCCGGGAAATGACGGGCGTCTGTCGAATTGCCGCTATGAATCTTTGTACTAGAAAGGACACTATGATTGAAATAAGTTGCCCGATTTTTATTGATGACAAGATGTCAAATGTTGAGCGATTGGATACTCACGAGCAAGTACCGGCACCGATTTATTTTCCTTTTTTTGTAGATAGCGGCGATCCTTCCTTCGATAATCCCCTAGCGTAGTCACTTAAGTTCCATTTTACGTAATTTTGATGCCTCAAAAAAAGCCATCAAGACTGAGTTATTGAAAAAAAAAACCGATTTGCAGCAAGCTTCCAATGTAGAACTTACAAGAACGGGGCAACCAGGAATAGATAAGAATACAATGCCAACTCGATCGTAACCTGCCGTGTCCTTTCCCGATTTATTAAATAATCCAATTCACCGAGCCCAGCGATCACTAAACAAAATAGCGAATAATAAATTTGATTTTTTCTCCAATTCATTAAGTTCCTTAAAATTAGCTTTCAAATCAAATTAATTTTGTTTTTGTTTTTTCATTATAAGATTATACTATTTCCATTTTGATGTTTTTCTTTGTCAGTTTTTTCTCTTTTTATAGCCACATTGTATTTGTTCGATTTTATTTTTCTTAAGGTATCAATAAGGGAATCTGGAAATGTTGATTTATAATTGTATACTTGTAATTGGGTATCAGCCCGTTCCGTTTATATAAAATTAAAAAAAAAAAAAAAAAAAAACTAAGAAAAAGTGCTAGGTCCATACAACTAAATTAAAACAAAATGTCCAATGTAGGACTAAAATTTAAAACAAACGCCTTACTTACGGTAATATTGAAACAAAATCACTAATTAGTGCGGCTAAAATTAAGGAAACCTCTAAATTTCAGCTCAAATGGGGAACTTGCATGAATCTCAGATTGGGTAGAAAAGCATACCGGTGATTTGACCCGTGAACTGAAGGATAACAACGGAACTTGCAACCCGATTGGTGCGTTTTAAGATTTTTAAAAAAGGTTCAAAGTTCTTCAGAAGAGGATGGATGGTGCGAGGGGAAATGACGTAAATACTTACTTGTGAAGCATTTGAGGGAACTCTAAAATTGTTTGTTTACAAATAACATGAAAAATGTCCCCCCATTAAACTCGTCTAACCCCTTCTTCCCCGCATCATCCATTTCAATAACTAAGTTTTTACGTAATCGAACCCCCACTCAAAATTTTTAAAAATTCCCTAAAAAAGCATCCTTGACTGATTTCAAAGTTTAATGTGAGCAATAAAGTAAAGTAAAGTAAAGTATATATTTCGGCACATGATACAAAAAATAAAAAGCAAAACAAAATTATACCTATATAACAATAATTGTGCCCACGGAGGCCTAAGTCCAACGGACTTGTGAAAGAGCCCTCTTTAAGCAACACCAACTTTTGAAAAATGTGCAAGTTCCCCATTGAGAAAAAGTGCGAATTTAGGGCTAAAAATTGAGCAAAACGCCAATTTGTAGCAAAAATTGATAAAAATTGCTAATTCATTGAATGAAATTGTTACGTTCAAATTCAGAAAAGTGCTAATTCCCTGCTGAAAATTGAGTAAAGTTGCTGTTTTGGCAAATTCTAGAACCAATTCCACGTTATATTTGGCTCTTTCAAAGCACAAAGTTTGCAGATCTGGCTCTGGCTGGTGAACCTGAATCATGGTGTGAAAGAAAGGTGCGAACGTTAATTTTTAGGAGGCAAATTCAACACGAAGCCATTTAATTTTTCTCTATATCTGAAACATTGGATTGGGGGAGAGCTGCTCCCCCAATCCAGACCATTGGGGGGGGGGGAGGGAGCATTTGCTGACCCTGAACCTCACTTCCGCCGCCACTGTGTTCCATCTGTGAACTCTCACTCTCTAACGACAAACTCTTCAAGAATCAACCTTTTTTTTTATTTCTCGTCTTTTTTATGTCTCACGAATCACGAATAATAATATTCTTTTCTTTTTTTTTCATATGGGTCCCCTCTTCTCATATGGGTCAACTTCATTTTCTGTTCGATAACACGTCTCGTCCATTCTGACACGTCGAATCGGCCCGATTCGAGACAATCCACAACATTCGGGAAGAGACTTCAGTGAGACGTGAATCCTTCGCGTGATTTCGATTTTTTTTTTTTTTTTTAAAGAAAAAGTATAGTCAAAATAAAAAAAATAAACAAAGAACAGCAGAAAAAAGGGAGGGTAGACAAAATGGTGAAATGGGCTAGTACAGCACGAAGTCGTCAAATCTTTTTGGAAGACGTCTGTTCCGGGGTGGTCGAGCCGAATTCGGAAAACGTGATTCCTCTCTTCTTCCTCCTGTTCATTACTATTGACCGGGTCGTCATCTACTAGACGTCGATATCTCTCGCTTACTTCTTGTTCTCCCTCTTCGCCGTCACAGGGGTCCGGTTCCTCATCCTCCTCGAACATCTCGAAAGGCTTTAAAGCAGATACATGAGCATTTGTTATGTAGTAGTTACCCCGATTCTGGCGGAGGGCAGCTACTTTGTACGAGTCTCCAGGAAACTTTGCTACAACGACTAATGGTCCCTTATACTTGTTTTGAAGTTTGGCCGACTCCCCCGTCTGTGTTGGAGCTCGACGCAAATATATTAGCTGACCAATTTCGTATTCTGTGGTTGAAACGAGCCTTCCACTTGCCGTGAGCTTCCTGAATTTGGTCTCGGACTCGTTTCTGGATTTCTTCAGGCGGCGTGTATTCTGCGTTATCCAGTTGATCGGTCACCACTCGCAACTCGGAATCTCTTCTCCTGGGAAAGTAACCTAAAAGGGTTTTAAAGGGTGTCTCACCGGTCGTTGCATTGGGAGCATCGTTTAGACAGTGTTCGACGTCTCGAATGTGCTCATCCCATTCTTCTCCTTTGCTCCATCGACGCTCGAATGACGGGCACCACAGTTCGATTGACTCTCTCGACCTGGCCGTTCGCTCGTGGATGACGAACACTTATGTGGGTTACCTGGATCGCCTTTCCAGTACAGAACTCAAGAAACTCTCGAGATGTGAACGCCGTTCCTCGATCACATATTATTCGCTGTGGAATACCGAAATCATCGATTAGTTTCGAATGGGCTTGGACTACTGAGTGAGATTTGGTCGATTTAGAAGGGAACAATCGGGAAAATTTTGTGAGATTGTCAACGATGACCAATAAAAAGGCGTGACCTCTTTTACTTTGCACGAAGGGTCCTAAATGATCTAGATGAATGACTTCGAACGGACGTTTTCCGGGATTGATAGGATGCAGCGTCCCCGGCCTCACACCTCCTGGAACTTTCATCAAAAGACAAGTTAGACACATCCGAATGTGTTGCTTTGTGTATCTTCGCATTCCTGAAAAATAATAATTTTGCTTCATTAGGGCGAGAGTTCGATCGAGTGAGAAATGACCACTTTGATCGTGGAACTTGACAACGAGGCTTTTACGAAAACTTTTGGGGATTACAAATTTTAGTTCGCCAGCATCCTTCCGACATAACAGTCCGTTCTTCAAGGTAAATCCGTCTGCTTGCTTCCGTTCCTCTTCGTCTCGTTCTTTCACCGGCTTCTTCAAAGCTTCGACTATTTTATTCAAGGTGTTGTCACTCCTCTGGATTCCAGCTACGTAGTCATTCTCGGGTGTTTCTTCTTCAGCTTTCGTTGAGGTCCAAAAGCCTTGAATTTTAGCATCGGTATCTTGGCTTGCACTATTCGAGCTTACAACGTCCACGCGTCGATCAAGAATCTCATCCATCGTATCATGTGGTGCATCTCCTCCCATTAACGCACTTAATGATCCTTTTTTAAATTATGGCAGCAACAGTTGCGTAAGCCCAGCGAGAAATCAAAATTAGAATTGAATCTAGTTGGTAGATCATTGCCCTTCTGTCAAGACAATTACGGTTTGAAATGGCTAATAGACACAGGAGCAGCTCAAAATTATGTTCATCCTAAATTAGTCTCTCCAAAATTCCCTCGTTATGCAGAACATTTTATCGTCAGTACTCCAGCTGGTGAAAAGGAAGGCCATGAGTACATCCCATGAGAACAAAATTATTTGCGAATCCAATGCCCCTTACAATTCACCTGTTTGGGTAGTACCAAAAAAGGCAGGAAAATTCGTATGGTGATCGATTACAGAAAATTAAATGAAAAAACAATAGATGATAGATCTTCTAGGAAAAATAGGTAGAGCTACATACTTCAGTGCCATTGATCTAGCCTGAGGCTTCCATCAAATTGAGATGGACCCGGATTCAATCCCTAAGACTGCCTTCAGCACTGAGGACGGCCATTTTGAGTTCCTCAGGATGCCCTTTGGTCTGAAAAATGCCCCACCTACGTTTCAGAGGGCAATGAACCTGATATTTTCACTTATTCCAAATGTGTTAGTTTACATGGACGATATAATCGTTTATTCGGATAACTTAGAGGAACATAAAAAACACTTAAAGAAAGTTTTCGAAACGCTACAGGCACACAACCTCAAAATTCAACTAGACAAGACTGAGTTCTTTAAAAGGGAATTAGCATATTTAGGCCATATAATTTCCGATAAAGGCATTCAGCCAAACCCTGAAAAATTGAAAGCTGTAGAACAATTCAAACAATTTCTAGGATTAACCGGCTACTACCGGAAAATGATCAAAAATTACGCAAAGATTGCCAAACCCATTACTTCTATGTTAAAAAGTAATGCCATTATCGTCCCTAGTAATAAAGAATATTTAGACGCAATTAAAACTTTAAAATCACTCCTCATGAACAACCCAATTTTACAGTTGCCAGACTTCGATAAAACATTCACTTTAACTACTGATGCATCAAATTTTGCAATAGGAGCAGTATTATCTCAAAATTTTGATGGTAAAGACTTACCAATCTCCTACGCCTCAAGAACTCTTAATACCCATGAAGAAAAATTAAGCACTATCGAAAAAGAACTATTAGCCATAGTTTGGGCAGCTTAATACTATAGACTGTACATTTATGGAAGGAAATTCATTATAAAAACAGATCATAAGCCTCCTCAATTTCTTCACCATATGAAAGAGCCTAGTGCCAAGATGCTTAGGTGGAAGTGTCAACTCGCTGATTAGGATTTCGATGTACAGTATGTTCAAGGCAAAACCAACTACGTAGCTGACGCTCTCTCTAGAAACCCGGTTCAAAATCTAAACGCTATTGAAAATGACATAATTAATCCGAATGAAATCTTAGATCAATTTTTAAATGACACTACAAACATTGAAGAACAACCTTTTTCAGTTGAGTCACTAATTCCTGATATTGGTAATAAATCCACAAATTCACCACAAAAAAATGAGAACAACGATCTCGAAAGTCTAGTTACAGTTCATTCCCAGATAAGTTCGACAGGTAATATAGTCTTAGTGGATGACCCACTAAAATGCCTCAACGTCGAAAAGAATCAAATAGTAATACAGAGAGGAAACATTAGCCGCACAGGTGATGTGCGATCATTCAACTCGACCAAACGAAAACTCATATGGAATGTTGTGTGGCCCTACAATACTGATTTAGAGAACTATTGTTTAGAATTCTTGGAGCCCGGTAAAACATACGGCGTATTTTGTAGCGATAACAATTGGCAAATGGAAAACGAAATTTTAGATAAAATATTCTTAATGTTTCAAAATATCATTGAGAACAAATTCCCTACAGTAAAAGTAAAAAGATACAAAAAGCTAAATATAGACGTAGAAGAAAAGGATGACCAAAAAGATTTAATAACCCAGCAGCATTGCGGATCCACTTGCCATAGAGGGATCAACGATGTTTACCTTAATTTGAAAAAAAAGTATTACTGGCCTGGGATGTTAACAGATATCACTAAATTTATTAATAACTGTGATACATGTAAGCAAGTCAAGTATGATAGGAAACCTCCAAAACCCGAATTTAGAATAACCCCCACTCCAAATAAACCTTTTGAGAAATTGCAGATAGACATTCTTTTTTATAATAACGGCCTTTTATTAACTTTGATTGATTGTTTTTCTAAAAAATTATTTGCTTATGAACTTCACAGTAAAAATGCGGTAGAAATAGTGAATAAAATAAAAGAATATATTAGCATGTTCCCTACTCCTTTGGAAATTCAGGCGGATAATGGAGGAGAATTCGCCAACGAAACTTTAAAAGACTTCCTTCATAAGATTAATTTGCACCTAACGACCCCAAATTACCACAATTCTAACGGATTAATCAACAGGGCACACTCGACACTCATTGAAATCATGAACATAGTAAAAACAGAAGACACTAACATATCCCTCAATAATCTTATACGACTAGCACTCATAGCTTACAATAACACGCCAAATTCTCTCTTAAAACTCACTCCTAATGAAATTACCTTTGGAATAACGTTACCTTCCGAAACTAATACCGAAGCCATTCTTGAGCATAAAACCAATGAATATCATAAGGAACAAACTTTAATTCATAAGGCAGTAAAGGATATTATTGAAAAAGAAAAAGAAACTAGAACCGCCAATCTTAATAAAAATCGCGAAAAATTAGAAATACCCGAAGGCAATGTATTTATTTAAACTTACGTTAGAAATAAGGCTAAGAATAAATACAAAAAGGTTCATTATAATAAGGAAGAAAATGAAATAAAAATAGGAAAGAAAAATGTGAAAGTCCATCCAAAACAAATAAAAAGACCCAGGAAACATGAAAATCATTCTAAAACCACTTCATTGCAGGATCAAGATGTCATTAGCCTTGCTTCTTCTCTTCAGCCCGGCACTAGTTCTCAGCTATAGAATAACTGATTTGTCCAATGAACCTGGAATTATCCCTATTAAAATTCAGAGTTCCTTTTTAATAAAAAACTATTTTACTTATGTCCATTCCATTAATGTTACTGCTGTAAAGGATGAGTTAGATTTTATAGAGCAAGCATTAAACTCATCAAATAATTCATTGACTAAACAATCCTACGAAGAGTCCGTCGCGGAACTAACAATGCATTCCTTAAGAAGCCTGTTACGCTCTCATTTACAATACGCAAAGAACAAAGTAGACTATATCCAAACAAATAGGATTCATGTGAAAAGGTCTAAAAGAGGTCTAGTTAACGCTTTAGGATCGGCTATATCCTGGCTAACAGGTAATATGGACGCAAATGACAAGAAATTATACGATAATTTAATTCATAAGTTAGAGGCCAACGAATACCACTTAGAACATAATTTAGCTTCCCAAATAATAATGAATAAAAACATTATGGCCGAATTTAATAAGGATTTAGCGATTGTTAGGAGTAATAATAATAAGGTAAAACAATTATTGAATAATAATATTAATAATATGGTGAATGGAAATCAACATTTGACACGTCTGTATATAGCACTAGCACTATTAACGAATAAGATAAATGATATCGATACATCCTTAGAATTTTGCAAAATGAACGTAATCCACCACAGTATTAGGTATCTCTCATATCGAACTTGAACGTATTTCTAGTAACAACCCTCGACACGAGCTAATTTCAAATTCCCCCGAAATTCTTTGGCAGATAAGCAAAGTTCATTGTTCTGTTACGGCAAACAACATACATTACTTTATTCAAATCCCCGAGAAACCTCCTTTAACCGAAACTTATTTTCTTCTTTCCCATCCGTATGACACGGAATCTAAAACTTTAACAACCTTAGTCTATCCGCCTATTGTAATCAAAAACGATAAAACCTATTCGGGAAATTGTAACCTTATTTTAGAATATTATTCTTGCACAAACGCAACAGAAATCTTATTAGATTAGTATTAATAATCTTCTCTCCGGTAATAACAAACAATGTAAAACTCATTTCATTCAAAAACCTAAACCTTTTATCAAGTATATCTCACTGATCGACAAATATATTTTATACGACAAACCGCTGATAACTATTGGAAAGCCTAGTGGAAACATTTCCGTCAATCCTAGAAAAACGGTTCTACTACAGCTAGAAACCGACGAAAACTTAAATGAAGCCCCAGTTTTGTATAAATATTTTGAAAATTTCACTCTGCCCTTACGAGCCCTTATAGCTCCTACTGAAACAACTAAACTTAACTTTGATGATGTCCACCAAATCAACGTTCACATGTTACCCTTAGAAGAATTAGAAAATTTTGACTCTTTCGACCATACACCAATTCTGTACATTTTTTCAATCATAACTCTTTGTATTGTATGTATTTATGCTCTTTTCTTGCATAGAGCGGTCCTTTTAAATTGTATAAAGAAAAAGAAACCCCCACAAGAAACAAATGAACTCGAAATTAACATTCGAAAAATCCCAAAATTTGACTTGCGGACAAGCCAAAACTTAAGGAGGGAGGAGTTATAAGGCTATTTTCCTCTATTTTATTGTAATAAGATATTGCTGGGAATCGCTTAGTTGGCGTCTTCCTATTAATATAAATTTCCCTGTAAAGATACTTAGTTAGTTAGTCGATTGTAGAAGCGCGGCGTGTTAAGTTGTTATTTTTGTGTAAATTAAAATATTTTTTTTTTTTTAAAAACCTAATTCTCAACTTGCCGCATTTAACTCGAGGACCATTGGTCGTAAGCGGTCAAGACACCAGACAACCGCCATGAGCTCCAATTTGACAGCCGAGTATTTGCTTTCTGCCGAAGTAGGTTTTTTTGCTAAGAAATTGCACGGGATGCAGCCGACTATCCTCGCCTTTCTGAAACAGAATACCCGCTAAACCTGACGCACAAGCGTCGGTGTGGAGAGTTCGGTGTAAGCCTCCGGATTAAACACAGCTAGGATGGGGTTGGAAAGTAATTTAGATTTTAATTTTTCGAAAGCTGAGATTTGAATTTCTCCCCAGTGAAATAAGTTTTTCGAAGTCAAATCGGTTAATGGTTTTGCGATAATTGCGAATTTATCAATGAATCGCCGAAAATAACCCATCAGCCCCAAGAAACGACGAACCCCGTGAGTGTCTTGTGGAGGTGGAAATTCTTCGATTGCCCTTTTTTTCTCTCTACCCGGTTTAATCCCTTCGGCAGTTATTTCGAAACCTAAATATTCTGTTTTGGAAGCTCCAATGGCGGGTTCCTTGTTACTCCCCACTCCATAAACAGGTAGCGAACAGGCCTTCTTTACCAGTTTCAACTCGTCTGCAGTGCTTCACTGCTCCTTGTATCCTTGTATATGAGGGCAGGATAAAGGAAATCGTTAATTTTAATTACCTTGATGCAGGAGTCTGTTATTTTTCCGAGTTCAGATTTTATTACGAACGTTTTTGGAACTGACGATGCTCCGTACGAAGAGTCTCTCCGGGGGCAATCTTTTGAAATGTGTCCCATTCGCCGGCATATGAAACAGGTAACATCTGCGTCAGGACAGTTTGTTGCAATGTGCCGTTTCTTTCCGCACCGAAAACACCGGCTTTCTGGGCTAGCGGAAACGCTCACAGACATTGGAGGAACTCGATAGTCGTCTGACTTTGAGGATTTCATTCGAGGGTCGCGTCGCCCGAACGCCCCGTCCATTCGTTCGAAATTTCTGATGTCGTCGAGTAGCTCATCTTCATCACCCGAGAATTTGGCTAGTAGAAAGCGCATGTGGTCTCGTGATCGTAGGCCTTCGATTACTTGTTCACGGATGTCGGAAAAGGGTAAGACAACCGTCGACAAAAACTAACTTTATCGAGAAAGTACTCGATCGTGCTCTCCCCCGGTCTCTGAATTCGAGCTGAGACAGCCTTCCACCGCTCGGAAATTGACAGCTCACCTCCAAACGTTCTTCGGAACCGAGCGACGAAATTGCTCCAACCCTCGAACTCTCTCTCGTTGAACCACTTCCGAGCAGGCCCTTCGAATTTTGAACGTGCCGCCTCCAGCCAATACTCTGCTGCCAACGATTTAATTTTGCGACACCTTCGAAAGTTCTCAGCCAATCAGATGTCGAATGCCCCGAATCTAGACCAGAAAATGAAGGGAGTGACGATCCCAAGTCTGGAACATTTCGGACTTCTTGGCTTCTCGACTGTAAAATTAGATTATTCTGATTAATTAACAGACTCAGCAACCGATTAACGTCGAGTGGTTGTTCCTCTATCGACGTCGCTGCATCGTTTCCGGCCGACCCGGCTTGACTGCCATTTTCGTCGACACTTCTTCCCGTAGACATCTCTTCTGCAGGCCCACTTCCCACTTCTGAACTGTGAACTCTCACTCTCTAACGACAAACTCTTCAAGAATCAACCTTTTTTTTTATTTCTCGTCTTTCTGTTCGAAACACATCCTTGAATAGTCCATTTCAGGGATGGAAAAATGTAAGTTTTCACGTCCCTTTGTCAGTTTCTACAGGATAAAAAACTGTTTTTAGGGTGCATTCAGGGGGGCAAATGGTCATTTTTGTAGCGGCGTGTCTGTTTTAGGCGCAAAATGGCCTATGTTTTAGTCAAGCAATGCCAGTTTAAAGGCAAAATTAATGGTTCCGAGTCCAGCAGTGCAATCTAGGGTCTTTGAATTAAGTGTTCATCTTGCTTTGTCTGCCCACGCCCTGCTGGGAAATGGGCAATTCAACCCCAAACTTGCACAGCTCATGCTCTAGAGTAGGTAATTTTTTTCATTCAAAATGTAGAAAGTACGTGAATAGATAGAGAAGAAGTGCATTACGTTTTTGAAAAGTGCCGTCCTGGCGTATAAAAATACATGCATGACGGCCTTATTGTTCAATAGCCTTCGCTTAATTAATTTTCGGCATAATGGATAGTCAATCCAAATATTAGCGATGGATAGCTCGTGATGATAGTTCAGATGAATTTTCCTTAATAGGGTTGGGGCTGTTGAATCACCCTCCCCCTCCCCGTCCTTCAAACATATCATCCCTTCTAGCAGAATTCATTTCAGGGATGAAACGGTGAGGATATCAACCGGAAATGTGTAAAGTTAAGTACCAGATCCACGTATAAAAAAAAAACATCGCATTATGTCCCTTTTTTCCTGTTCTGAATACCTTCAAGCATCATTCAGAGCGGGTGTTTCGTCATTGATTGAACGAAAAAAAAAAAAAAAACACGTTAATTTTCGACTTTAGCTCATCCATCTTAGTTCCCTTCAGGCATTTAACTGCGGAGAAAACTGTGCGAGAAACATGAATGTGTGGATGACAATCGAAGTGGCAGAAGAATGGAGTAAATCGAGTAGCAATAAATGTTCCAAGCTGTAACCGAAGATAATTTAGTGTGCCACGAACATAAGAATTATTGTGTAAGTGATAGGAGATGATAGAAAAAAGTCTGTATAATGAAAAACGCAATAAGGCGTTACTCCCTTGACTTGCTATTGAATGTTTCGAGACTTATCAAAGGGGGAGGGGGTGCATAGAAGATACAATGTGTGTAAGGAGACTCATGAGAAACTGTCGCCAACTAATAAACACGTACGTGCTATGACCACCTTTTGTATCCTCCCGTCTCCTTCCAAATCTGGTCATCCCCAAAATTAAACTTCACACTCCGGCCTCATAGCCTATAATAAATACCATCTGTATACAGCGCCATTATCACACAAACTTTTATGTATCTTGAAAATCCACTCTTCATATCGTTGAGATGTTGATGATGATCATATCATAACGATATCAAGTCAACTTTATGTTACTTCGTCGTTTTTTATCGCTTTAACCTTCACCCCTTTTTCCTTCCTTTTTTTAAGAGATAATTTGACATTCCCCTCACCGCCACCACAATTCATCTCGAAGTAATATTTTCCATCTTTAAACCGTTGGGGAGGGGAGGGGGTTTCCACACAGCCCCTGCTGCTTCCTCCATTTACGAAATTAGAATGTAAATCACATTCGAATGCGGCAGTTTTCAACATTTTTCTCTCCTTTTTTTTTATGTTTATATTGGGCGCGAGTAAGGGAAAAATATGACTATAAGACATCGATTTAACACCACTCGCTTTTTTTAATAGTGGACGGGTATGGATAAAGCTGCGAGATATTTTATTGAACGTAACAAAGTTTTACTGCTTTCCTAAGTCATTTCCGGGTCATTAAAGGGTGTGTTTCTCCGAGTAGAATTGATCAATCCATCGTGCGGATTCTCCTAATGCTTATCTGGAATCGTTTCTTGTCAATTGTCATTCCCCCTCGTGGGGCTCTATCACCCCTCCCACCATTCCAGAACAGAAAGTTCAATACCATAATATATAGGTAGTTACCTATCCCGGTAATTATCAACCATTATACTAATTTTGTTCAGGGGGGACTCATTGAACAAAAAAGAACAAACCAAAAAAAAAAATTTCTTCGGTATGGGTCACCCAAAAAACGAATCTCACGAGTCAGACCTTTTGAAAAACCTACAAACCAGAAGTGCATGTCCCTCATTCATTCATTCGCTGCCTAAAAACAAATTATACGCCATTGGATCATACAAAAAGCAAATTCCGCCGCCCAAGATTGGTCACCTCAATGGTTTTGGAAAGAACGGCCAAATTACAGTGGTAATAAAATGGAAGAAACCGCAAATCTCGTTATTCTATACGGGCAATCTGAAAAATTGAAACGGATTTTTTTTTTTTCGAAAATGAACGCTCTTCCTCGTCTTTACCCGCAAATGAGCTCCTTTCCTCAATTTCAGTCACGAATGAACACGATGTCCTCAATTTTAGCCGCAAGTGAGCGCTTTGTCTCAATGTCAACCGCAAAGCACTCAATTCTAGCCGCGCACTCGTACTTCCCGAAAAAAAACAGCACATTATAGCGCGCTTTGTCAATTTTAGGTGCGTGTAAGGACCAAAGATATAGAACTACTGGATTGCTCACGAATGTTGAATTGTACGAGAGAAAAACGGTCTAACCTGCACCTCATGACCTTGAGGGAGTCTGGGTTGGCGGCACATTTAAAAACTCCTTATACGTTATTCGTACAATGGGGATGAGCTCTCCAATTTTAAAAATCACAATTCAGCAAGTAGGACCAATTTTGTATAATAAACAACAGTTGATACCAACTATTAATTACAATTTTGTCGCGGTACTAACTGAAAGAATATGGTGAGCAATCCAGTCCAGCATTTCTATATCTTTGCATTCTGCAGTACCTGATACCTGCACAAGCCAAG